>NW_019091411.1:628334-765472 GCF_001949145.1 Acanthaster planci
GACACAGACATAGAAATTTGTTTCCTCCCTCAGTAGGTAGGAAAAAACTAGAAATCTCAATTTCTAAAATTTCACCTCAAAGTATGGTGTCCCAGTTTTCTGCCTTTAATGTTAGCTTTTTGATATCAGGTCTATGGTTCACTGACCTGTTCTCATACAAACTTGATTCATTAGGTGTCACTGTGGTTAAATAGAGTCTGCCCAATTGACTGGATCCATGGAAGGACCAGCACACTGAGCCACCTCATAAATGATCTTACATTTATGGTACTCCCATTATCCAAACTGCAGCAACAGAATTTCTTTCCAGGAGGGATGGATATGGTGTTTGTTGTTGCAGTCCATGTGCCGTCAAGCTTCATTTTTCATTTTTCACTTTTCCCTCTGTTTCCAAGCCATGAACTTTGGATCATGAAAGCGTTGGACATCATGTCAGGTGGCCATATCCCCAGGCTGTCTGAAACACAATTAATGTGGCTGCTAACGTCACACTGAATGGGTTACGTAACTCATCAGATTCTTGCTAGAATGCTAGCACTGTAGGTAGTTAGATCATCACGGCAGTGCATGGTTGTGTTCAAATGTTGTAGGGTAGAGTCCTGTATGTCATACTCATTTTTATCTTTTTGGCTGTTGTTAGTTTCCCATTTTGTGACTTTTCCATCTTTGGCATTGGTGAACTCATAAGACAGCTGCAAAGGTAACTCCACCCTCAATCCAGGGCTTCTCACATTACTCTCATTTCGAATCGCCGACTCCTCGGACATTCAGTCCATTCTTGACCATTAGCATAATATTGTGGTGACACCCTTCCAGAGTGGTAGCATGGTAAATAACAGTCTGTGTTTGGTGTTTCACTTGTTATTGGTTGTTTGTGCTCTTGTGGAACTTGTGCTGCGTTCCAGGGAACTGTGCCCTCTCCAGACATGATATCCTTAGTTATGTCGTCATCTTTAAATCATGCAATTTCACGTCAGTTTTTGCATTCTAATTGCCACTTACATATCATGTTTATGTTTGTGATTTTCACCCTTTATTGTCTCTGAGATGATCGTAGTCCTCTTAAAACCCGACTATATATCTACAATGGTGTCAGAATTAGTCTGAATAGCCTTGTTTCATTTATTGTAACGTTTGCTCAACACAGAAGCAGTCAAATCACCCAGTAAGCTGAGCAGAAAGCCGTCGTTCCATCTCTTGCCAGAAGATTTTGCCGACTTCCCCATGAAGCGCACAGCAAGCTGGAGTGAAGATAAGATGGTATTTGCTGTCTCGCTCGCTGTCGTACATTTCCTTCTAACCTTACCTTGTACTTTGTGTATGATGAGATGCAAATCTGATAGGAAGTAAATAACAGGACAAATTAAGCTAGGACTTGTACAGTGTTGTAGTTGGATCCATCATAAGTCCCTGCAAGTTCCTAAGAAGTCCATCACAAGTCAGTCTTCTGCTAAATCAGAATTTATTGAAATGAACGATGACAGAAGCACTTCATAGTCATTGGCCACCTTGGCATTTTTGATTGGTATTGTGAAAGGACTCTTGACTGGACTTGTGGGGAGACTTGAGAAAAATGCTTGAGATAATCTCGACTACAACACTTGACTCATGCGTTTTGTGTCTTCACTCACATTGGAACTGTTACTTTTTACACTGGTACTGGGCACAATGAATCACTTTCTTTTACAAGATTCTCCAGATCCCTACTGCTGTCTTTTGGATTGCAGTCGCTAACAGTCAAAACTATTTCATCTGGGAATCTACAAAGGCCACCCCCATTTAGATCCGTTTAACAAAGATCACGTTCCTTTTTGGGGGTGCAGGTTGTGGATATGTACAAGGGGCTGAATTCCAAGGATCTGCTGGCCCAGCTGTCTGAGTCCATGTCTCTGAGTGATCAGGCTGACATCCTGCACTTTCTCTATGTGGAAGAGTAAGTCAGTAGTGACATCAATTCTAGTAACGTCACTGGTGCAACTCTAGGGAGTGGCATGTTCACCCTAACAGAAGTCCCCTCCCACGGCCCCGTATACACAATCAATTGATAGGCCTTAGTTTATTTGTCTTTGTGCGTCCTTGAAAATATTTAGTGTCCTGTCAGATATTTGCAACCTAGATACCGTTATGCTGGTGAGCTAGGTTGTAATACTTGCCACCTGCTAGTGAGCCATTTCCTTGAAGGTGACCCTGGATAACTCAAAATCAGTTGGCACACCTAACAGGCTTTCATGAAATCCACACAGATGCATGGTTGTAATAGCGCCCAGTATCAGGTAGCGTTTATCACCGTCATAACTGCAGTATATTTTCATCAAGTGCCTCAGGTCAGAATTTGCTTGAGTGCTGCCAAAGTTGTAGTAGAGGTGCAGTTTTCAAAATCTTTGTGTGTACTTGTGACGATTGTTCGTTTTGTGTCGTTGGCTAACATGAACCTTGACCTTTTCTGAATATCAGAGGCCTGGACTGGGACACTAAGCTGAGCCAGAGAGTGGACCAGAAGGTGACTGTCAAGACCTTGATGGAAGAACTGTACTACAAGGTATGTTGGCTTAGGCTAGGAGACTGATCCATTACAAGCTGCATCGTATGGTCTTGCGTCCAATCACAGGTGTCATTTGTGTTCAACTTGCGTACACAAAATTGCTACATGCATGCATGTGTGTAGGAAGTGTGCGGCTGCAACATGCAATGATGCATTGGAGAAAAGCACATGCTAATTGCACGGGGTTTACACAAAGGCAAAAATAATCATTCTCTTCCTATGTAATTTTTTATTTGTACGTTCATTCGTGCCTGTCCACTTGTTTGTATGTGAAAAAGACGCCACAGTTAAAGGGTCCGTGGAAAGCATTTATTTCCCTCTTGCCCTTGAAAATGCCCCTGCTGTGTTTCAGTTGACCGAATTTTCAATTTTTGGGGAGCTGTTTTGATGGGCATTTTGGAGTTTTTGTGGTTTTTATGCTGACGTAATTTCCATAATCATGAGCAAAACTGTCATGCCATCCGAGGGACTGGACCTCAATGTTGCCTTGACTCAGACGTGCACAAAAGACAACTTGCATTGCTAACACTTTGCGGTGGCAATTTCCCTTTGGTGATTTGTTTTACCAGAACAAGTAAATAAGCGAACAGACAACCTTGTCTTGGAGATGTTTTATTAAGCAAAGTTTAGCTTCAAATTGAAGTAGAAATAAAAATAAACTGAGTAGTGTCTTCCCTGATTTACATCATGGCAACAGTTCCTTTAAATTTCTAGGTAAGCATGGACAATTTTAAGGTTTAAAAAGTGCAATTTTCAATATCGTTAACCCTGAAGAAGAATATGAACATGCATAAGAAGGTGTCTGAAAAAAATTCCTAGCAAGGACTCTTTAAACCCAATTTTGTGTTTTTCCCTTGCTGCCGTCAGAGTGCCCACTACAAGGCCTGGTCAGTGGTCCGCCACACGGCCGGCATCCTGGAGAAAAAGGTGGAGAATCTGGCCCAGGCCGTGACGGAGCTCCTAGTAAGGCAGAAGCAGGTGTCAGTGGGCATCCCCCCCGAGCCCCGGGAGAAGATCATCGTGGCCCCGTTGCCGCCCAAGAAGCTCCACAGGGTCATCTCGGAGGCCTGCGGGGAAGATAAGAGTTCGGCCGTGCTCACCCAGGTGAGAGAGGAGTCGGCTGTGTCTCATTGTTAGGGCTGTGGGTAGAAATAAGTAGACACGTATGGAGACAATAGCCACTTGAATAGAAGTGCCCCTCATGGGCTAAAAACAGCCATGTTAGTGGGGAGTGTTCAATGGCTACGTCCAAACTGTTGGCTAGAGCTAGGTGTAGGTGCTCTGTTAGAAGTACATGGGGAGTGTTCAATGGCTACATCCAAATCTGTTGGCTAGAGCTAGGTGTAGGTGTTAGAAGTACATGGAAACACGCTAACAGTAGACATATTTGTAGCTGTCTGAAGCTGTGGCGGACACAGCCTGTACAGTACACCGTCTTAAAGCTTAGTTTCCACCACATGATTGTTTATACGCAAAGACACACAAAAAGGAATCGGAAACAGCCTTTGTGCCTTCTCCAGTATAACGTACATTTGACAAATAAGGAAGTCTGTTTGTGAACTGGGAAAATGCAATTCAATCAAAGGAGCTGCCGTTGCTAGGAAACTTGTGCCTTCTCTTGGTCCCACTCGGGGTGGATTGACCCTTATGTTCTGGTCACAGTTAGTTGAAGTGGATGTGGCTGGAGAAGTTGACCCTTGAAGCTAGAATTTGAAGTTGGATCAATGAGTATTCAGTTTTTAGCTTATGGACTTTCCATAAACAGTATTGGATATCTTATCGTGATTAGTTTGTTAATTCAGGTTTTTTGTTGATTGAGGGTTGTGCTTTATTTATTTGTTTATTTTTTGATTCCAAGTATTCAATTAGTATTGTTTTGGCCATATTTCTTCTTGTTGTCTGTAACAGCTTTTCTTTAGCAGGTTCAGTCATCTCCTAGTTTTTTAAATGTAAACTCTTTGAACAGCTGCCAATGAATACATGTATTCAGATCTCCGGGTCATGAACATATTTCCTGGAGAAATTCTCTGTGGTCGTATGGCATTGGCTTTTAAATCATGGCAATGCTGTTGTGTCCCTAAACTCTGAAAGTGTTCAGACCATTAATCTATCCCTTTTTTCAAAAACATCTCCAAAATAGGAACTACTGGTGTATCTGTCCATGTTCATACGGACTGAACCCAAGCTCTTCTACGAGATGTTGCGTATCCGAGTCGGCCTCATTATGCAGGTCATGACCTCTGAACTAGCACGCACCATGGGATGCCAGGGTGAGTTGGACGTGGCATTGTTCTTCAGACTTTTCCTTGCCGAGAGCTAGTCTCAAACCTGAGCTGGTGTGTTCTGATTGGATTATTACGAGGCATGTCCCTTCATGGATAAAGACTCAGACAGTGAGAGTTGCAAAGGCTGGTATGTTGGCCCTATAAATGCACAAATAAATGCACAAGTTTTATTAAACCTTTGTACTTATAAATCTACATGGTGAATAAATGCACTGGTTTGAATAACACACGTTTTTAGAAGGTCCTCATCAGATTATTAAATTAAATATGGAAAACTGATGGTGATCGTATTAACTTTTGGGACATAACTAAATGCCAAAATTCAGTTTCGGTAAAGCTTTCAGTCAAAATCAGTCTTTCGTGTGACATTTAAAGTGAGAAGTAAAGTAGGAGGTTTAATTCCCAAAGTATTTGTCAAACTTATTTTGGAGGAGATCAATCTTGTGCTTGATATTTGGTGGTCAAACTGGCTTTTCTTCTTTCTGGGATCCTCTGCACAAAATGATTAAGGTCTTGTGTCCAGATGCTGCTTGTGGTGTTGATCTTGTTGACCCTTCTCAATTGGCTTCTTTCCTTCCAGGGGATAAAGCCTATGAGCACCTGATGTCTCTCAGCCCCTATGAGATGAAGGACCTCCTTCATCACATCCTCAGTGGCAAGGAGTTTGGCGTGGCAGCAGGTAGATGAGCCATTACCTAATACGTTGACCAAGGGCGACTTAGAATGTACATAGGAATAAAAACCATGCTGTACAGAGTTCAAGGCTGTATAAGATGGGTGAGGGGTCACGGCAGGTGTTGGGAACAGTTAATCAGAAGTGTGAAAGGCATAAATGGCCTCTTAATGTATGAAACGGTCAACTTATTAATTTATCGCTTTCCAAAAAAGCTTGGACGTTGGTGCATTAAATCTGTATGGCTTTTCTATTGCCTCTTGATGGCATTGGAGTGTCTTTCAGCATGTTCGACTTTGTGCTTGGTATTGTTGTTCAAGCCACAAATACCTTTTGTCCTGCAGCGAGTTCCAAGTCAGTCGGCATTGGAGAGAGACAGCTGTCTATCGTCAGTGCCCAGAAGGACGAGATCATGGGTCTGTCACAGATCAAGCGCCAGTTGACGGTAAGCGCCGACAGAAAACCCACATTCCTCCTCCTGGATCAAAAGTTCTTTACGATTTACAAAAAAAAATCAGATTGGTAAGGAATAATTTTTAACAGCAAAGATGGTGGCATCTCAGAGTTCAGGCTGCTCCCACCAGAAAGACACGCAAAGTCACAGCCAGTTGAGGCTTTCCATGGTTACATGTGTCTCTTCCTGGTTGCAGCCCAAACCCTCCAATGCAGATTATTGTTCTCAAAACGTGTCACCTCTTACCATGAACTTAGAACAAGTGGCACACAAATGCGGGGCATTTATACCATGAATGCTTTTCTGTGTTCAGAAGTGGGTTTATTTTTTGTTGCATTTGCCTTGTCTTTCCTGCAACTTGCTCTTACGAGGAATTACCAGACAATGTGCCAAAATGAAGCCAAACCTCTCCAGGGTTGTTGCGAACACTTCTACGAGTCTTAATGGTAGCACTTTCTGTGTGATGGGGTCCTTTTGTCATGGGAACTGTTCTGATGTTAGTAACGTTTCACCACCAAGTCTGTTGGCATCATCTTTATACTTGGTCCACCGCACAGCAAAAAGGGAGAGGTTATAGTGCAGATGGCATGAAAACGTGCCTGTTCATCATATGCTACATTTATTTTTCCACTACACAAAAGTTCACTGAATCACCATCTTCTTATAAGTTTCTGACAGTGTGTAAATTGACTTTTTCAAGTGGTGCAGTAAAACTAGCCTCCTGAGGGGATTCATGATGCTCTTCTATTTTTCCCTGAGGCAAAGCCAAGCAAAAATAGAATACTCGGGTTACTCTTACTGATGTAAGAAAAAGAGCAGCACTTTTAGCACTTCTTCCGCGTTTTTTCATGATTTAACTGATTAATGTAATCGAAATGCAATTAAGATATACGTTTGTATTGAGATATAAAAGTTTTAAAAATTCAATTGTTTTTTTCCCAAATATTGTGAAATGTTTGAACCCAGCTGTGTAATGCGCCCATTTGTGAATACACATAAGATGCACCCCCGTACACAATTGTACTCAATATCAGTTGTTATGGACATAGTTCTTTGGCTACCATGGGTCTGGTACTTTTGGCCTCGAACTGCAAGGCAGCGAAATATATGTGGCTTGCTCTGTTGGCGAAGTGCATAGAGACTATTCATCACCGGGTCGTATGTCATTGATGCTTGATAAGAGTTTGTGACTTGCGGTTCTGAAATAGAATTGACTCATCCCAATTTACATTCTCACCCTGTTGCCCTCGATCACCTGCTGGTTTGACATGGCAGTCCAAGTCCATGAGTCTCCGAGATGTCGAGTTGGAAGAGGATGTGTTCCAGGAGAAAGTGGGCCAGTGGCTGCGGCGGCGTCGACTGGACGGTGCCCTCAACCGCGCACCGCCAGAATTCTACTACAAGGTCTGGAAGATTCTTGAGAAGGTGAGTCTGTTGTCAGTGAAGCAGCTGACCACAATCTATTATCAGGAAGCCATTATCAGACGCACCTGTCGTAGAGCATGGTATTAGCTAACGAGGCAAGTTCTCCTGCATAGCCAAAGGACACAGAGACCTGAAAGTGACCATTTCAGCTAGGTGCCTTGGATCCACACGAAAGCTGTTACAGTAAAGACCGTTCACTTACTGTGCATCATGTGCCTGCAGAACTATATATGTAAGGTGATGTGTTGCGTTCAAAACGGACATTATTGCTTTAAAAAAACCCATTTCTTGTTGCAGGGTGGAGTCCACGAATAGCCTTTGTGCATGGATTTCCCTTCTGAATTATTGTTTTTTCCATTAAAATAATGATCCATGTGATGAATTTTTATCACATATCTTTCATTTGTAACTTTTACTCATTTTTAATTCATGAATATTTGACATCAATTTTCGGTCAAGTATATTGAACAAGGCACTTTTTATACATTTGAAATTATCCATACTGTTAGGATAATTTAGGGAACTGTTGCTTTGATGTCATTCAGGGAAGATTCTGTTCCGATGACATACTTTTTCTGTTCAAATATTGAAACAGAATTGAAACAGAAAAATGATTTTGAGACAATAAAAATTAGGACAGCGAAACAGCAAAGTTCCAGGTTTTCTGCTTGGGATGAAATTGCAGTTTTGTTCATGAATATGGAAATTTGCATTGGCATTAAAGCCAAATAGGCACTGAAATAACCTTTGAAATAACATAACAAACGCAGAAAATAGAGTCAAACGATTCACACTTGTGCATTTTTAGTGGGTTTAGTAAATAAAATTACACTGTGTGGACCCTTTGATTTACCTACAGTGCCATGGGCTGAGCATTGAGGGGTACAGCCTCCCCCATCACATGACCCGGGAGATGACGGAGAACGAGTTCAAGTTTGCCCTGCAGGTGGAGACGGCACTCAACCGCATCCCCCAGCCCGAGTTTCGGCAGCTGGTGGTGGAGGCCCTCATGGTCCTATCCCTGGTCGTGGAGAACGACTGGCTGAGCAACCTGGGGGCCATCATTCAGGTGGAGGGGCTGGTCATCGAGGCCAACGAGATCTTCCTTAGAGATCAGGTATGTTTGCACAGCCAGCGTTGTTCGACTTGGAAACTGTCTGGTGAGAGAGACGCTGTATGGTCATTTTTTCATCATCTGGTTAATGGATCGAACGAGCAGCATCGTGTGATTGAAAAATTGATGTACGATCATCCCACATGCATGGCTGTCAGAGAAGTGCCAGCAAAGGACTCGCTATGGAGTTCAAAGAGTTTAAATGATTGATTTGGCCAGTACACACACAAAAAAGTTGACTTTTTTCACCATTTCTGCATCTTTTGCACTCTTTATGCATGAACATAACTTCAGCAACTGCGAGCTACCCCCCCAAAAAGCACCATCATTCAACCACCATTACCACCACACTTCTGTAATATAAACCATCCTTTAAAATGAAATTGCACGGTTGGTTCAGTGAAATTCTATCCACATTGGGTTTTTTGGTACTGGTTCATCCAGAGAGGTCCTTCTGCTGTACACTTTGCACTGCAATTTTCATTTGGTACTACTTCTCATAAGGGAAGCAGTTTTTCTCCAACATGGCCCAACGGATAACAATACAAATGGCTAAAATACTTTTGATTTTTCCTTTGCAAAGCCAAGCGTAACATAAATTCATGTATTTAACCACCGCTAAGTGGCGTTCAAGTACTGTCAAAGGATGGTCTGTCGTGCTCACTTTCTTGACCAATTTTGCTTGTACTTTCCTGCCTTGGTTCAAGGCAAGGCAGACGTGGTGGCACAAAGCTGAACTGAATTAAAGAGAGTTACACCTTCTATTGGTGGGTATACGAACGAGTTCTTCACTTGAAAACTTGCACCAGGATTGGAATGTCAAAAAAGACTGCATCGAGTATTGACTGTCAGCTATTCACACCATAATTGGAACAGTCATGGATGCCCTTATACTCCCTGTTGATCGTATTTCATGATTGCACTACATAAATTGAAGGCTTCAAGACAAAACATCAGTCAATGCGTACTTAATTCATTGGACAAACACCTGACCTGCCTCTTGTCCCATGCTTGAACCACGTCTACATTTTCAGCGCCGGAAGAGATTGAGGACAAAGTCGATGGACGCAAGTGCCCAAACCAACCTGAAACCCACATTTCCAAGTTCGGAAGGTTTGCAGAGGGCGGAGGCCAAGGGAACCAGCCTTGGCCCTGATGCCCAGTCGTCCGCAGCCCCATCATCTAGACTGCGGCGTTCCCGGAGCAGTTCCGTCGGATTTGAAATGCAGGAGGTGAGGGACCAAGTACAGCGATTAGACTGCATTCATCAGGCTCGGCGTGGGAGCACCGCTCACAGTCACCCACAGACAGCTTCAGCTATACACATTTCATTTAGCTCTAAAATAGACTTCACATCTTGCCTCTGGCAACATTCTGAGCAAAGAGATAGCTATTCAACCACCACACTGTGGAAACTCCTCAACTTTCAGGATCGAATGGAAGTCAGTCAACAAAGTATGAGGGCTTTCATTTTGTGTGTGTGTGTGCTTCAGAAGTTCTGCCTTTATAAGCAACATTCTTGCAGGTGGGAGTGCCTTGGTTGTTCTGTGACAGGAGATGTCATCTGACCAATCTTGTCAACTTCCATAGCTGGAGGATGGAAGGCATACCATCTAGATTCAAAGCCATGTTCACCTTGTTTCAGTGTATAACATCTCATTCCTGGCCATATAAACCTGCACAGACAAAGCACAGTTGATGAGTGACCTCCATTTTTTCAACATAGCACTACCTTTACGTATGCACATACTTACACCGGAGACTTGAAATTCATGCATAGTCACAACTTCTTAAAGGCTTGTCAAGGATCCTGTTTTCATATATTTTTCCTACCTCTTCACATCCCCCAGATGGAGGTCAAAGGTGACGCCACACTGTGCTGTGCTGTGGATCAGCCCCGCCCCACGCCACTGGCCTGCGGGGGCGTGGCTGGCATCTGTTGTCACTTCTACGACAGCGCTCCCAGCGGCATCTACGGCACCATGGCCTACCTGGCCAAGGCAGGGGCCAAGAAGCTGAGTTTCCACCACCAGTTCGACGAGAACGCTGAGGTGGACTGCAGGGTCAGCTGATGGCTCGCCGGAGGTTGAACACCCCTGATGCCTCAAAGACTTTTGAGTCTACAATTGGTAATATACACCCACTGCCGTGTTGCTGCATTGAGACCCCTAACCTCAAACCTACCTCGAGATCAGACGGCCAATCCGAATAATGAGTGTTGAGTAATCGCAGGAAGCCCTTTATCTTGAGCCTTGGGGCCCTAGCTGCCCACACCTTGTGGCTGAGCGTAGTTCAGTTTTGTTCTGCAAAACTTATTTTCCCACCCAAAACACCATACAATGTGTATTGCATGTGATCTGGCAGACGACTGATATTTTTTCCCGTTCAGATTTTCAATTTTATGAGCACTGTTTGCATGAAATTGGGCAGAAGCCACAGGGCTGCAGCTTCAAGTAACATATTCACCTATGGAAGTTGCCAGTTGAGGATTTATCTATTTCCCCCATAGTTGTGAACAGGGTAGACATAAACCTGAATGATAAAAGAGAAAAAAAAAAGAAACCGCTAAAGGAAAAATAGCTTGACTTTACCTTAGAATTGATCACCTTCGACCATTTATGGTCTGTCAGTTTGCTGCTCAGGAGGACTTTGCCCCCCCCAATCCTGGCAATGTATTGTCCTGGCAATGCCAATTGTTATGTTACTTCCAGTTGTTATTGCTTGTTATCACGCTTCTTACCAGAAGCAGGTATGTATGTGTGTTCCTTATGGAATAAACATCACCTTTAACTATCACATTAACTATTCATAAATACCTAAGATAGTTTAGCCATTCCTTTTGTTTGAGAGCCAACGGTTAATAAAGCACGGTCTGGTTATGTGCCACCTTATGCAGCATATGTCATGCAGGCACCAAACTCCATACACGGAGACAGAGATTGTTTGTGACTACTTGTGAAAGGAACATACCATAACGAGAGGGGTGTCTGAAAAAATGAAGTGGAAAAAAATTGTTGGACAAAATCGGTTCAAATCGATAATTTTTAAAACTTCTTTTGACAGAAATGGAATTAATGAAGGGGAATAAATATGTGCTCAGCCGGAGTGTTAGTTGAAGACTGGCTCATGAGATTGGACACCGATAATATCCCTCCTTTTCAGCTTTTGCATTATCAGCATCTATTCTCCTGATCCCGTCTTAAGACCGGCCAAGCACAAATTTACTCCTACAGCAACTGACACAGTACTTAACAGTTTCTACAATAAGAGATTAACTTTCAGATGTTACGGCCTAGGTTGTGTTGTTCGTGTCACAAATTGCTTTGTTTGCTGCCTTTTTGGGGGGGGGGCTTTGCGGTTTCCAATCATTAAATCTCTCTGTTTTGTCACAAATTTTAGGTTTCTAGATGGACATGTTAACAAGTGTGCTCATAATGGACCCAGTTTAATCAGCATGTTTGGCCGCATAACTATGACTAAATTTGGGATTGAGGTAAAAGGACTGTTACTTATTTGTGTGTGCACCTGTAGATACTGAAATATTTGTTTATTGAATGAGATACAAAGCCTTTCTGCTGTTCTTAAAAGCCCTTTTCATTTTATGACCCGAGATGCATCAATTTCATGTAATTTTCATGTTCTTTGTAAATTTCGAACCACAAAACAATCACCTTTGGATTGCCAGTGTTTTGGCTTTTTTAAACATGGCCAAAGTAAGCTGTAGTCCAATATGGACAGAATTCAAAATTGGATACAGTTACCATTGCTCCATCTGGCATTAATAAGAAACATTTTTGACTCTGAGGATCAGAAAATGTTCTAAATAACTTTAGATGATAATAACTACTTGTCTTAGTTTTCCAAACCGTGTCGCTTCTTGCGGATTGGAAATGGGCAACAGATTGGTTTAATGAAACAGTTGGAGTGGGGCTTGCCACCAACCGAAGGAACCTTCCCTGAGGTCTGAAGACTTTATTGTCCACAGGTGGACGCATCATACTAATGAGCAACTGAGATGCATTGAGGAAAGGAATTTAGTTCCCCCCTCTGATTTGCCTCATTAATGCCGTATTTTGAGGCAATTACGGCCGTATTCTGACTTGGGCTTAAATTTGCACCTGCCAACAAACTCGTGCTGTCAGGATGGACGGGTGGAACAAGAGGGAAGTGTTGGTTTCCAACAGTATGACAAAAAGAATGGTTCCTGTTTATTCTTGTGAGCCTTTTACATTGTACTGGATTTCAACGGCCATCATGGGTGTCTTGGGGGGGGGAGAGTTTCACTCCCTCATCCCAGGAAAAATTTCACTTTCTTTTAGGAAAAAAAACGGTAAAGGAAGCAAGAAGAAAGGACAAAGGAAAGTTCCCTTGAAAATTCCTTGGATATGACCCCCATCTACTGTTTCAGGTTTGTCAGTCTGTCACTACTGAGCGCTTTGCCCTTCTCAGAAAGAGCTCTGCCACCTTTCTAGTGATGCCCATGGTGGCCATTGCAAAAAGGGGGCGGAGGCTCATATTTTTGGAAGGGTCAGGTTGCAAGTTACATGAGGTATTGTGGATGGATGTGCATCGTTTTTATAATCAGGCGTTGTACGATTTTTCGTTTAAAGGAACACCTGTGCTAATCTACGCACTGTTATTCATTTTGGGTGAGTGTGAAGAGATATTTCATTCATGTGTGAAGCTGTGTAAAAGGTGTATTTTTATGAACTCAGGTTTATGATGTTAGATGAGTATGTAGTGCAAGTGCATGACCAGGGAAAACTGAAGGTGTTTTTATGAGGGCCATGACTGGCAACTCCACCATAGGCCTACTGCTGAAATAAGTATTGCTAATGAGTGTTAACATCTGTTTTGTTCAACCACTTGAATCCTAGCAGTTGCCTATTATGGTAGGCATTTTTAGTAATGATTGTAGTGGTCGAAAACACTTTGAAAGCTTTGTTGTACTTTTTAAATGTATCTGAAACCAAAGAAATTTATGCCGTGTTATTTCTTGGTTTTAGAATGCCACCTCTTCTCCATAAAATTGCCAAATATTGTCAGGTGTGTGTTTTAGAATACATTTATCTGGTGATCCACGTAAAGTACTGACATGATTTCAAGTTTATGCATATTTTGCAAATGTATACAAGTAATTAGTTGACTGCATTATTTGTTCCTTTGAGAAAACAATAAATATGTGAATAGAGCTTTGGAATGCATTATGATGTCACCAGGTAATACTTGTCTCACTTGACTGAATCACTTTGTATGTTTGAGCATGGACTACTTTGGGGGATCTAGAACCAAATTTGCTGGGGGAGGGGCAGACTTTTTGGGGGGGTGCAAATTTCTTTATGTAGCCTTTAATAGCCTTTCTGAGGGGTGGAGCTAGATATTTGCGCTTTTTACACATTTTTTGATAGAGGGGAAATGAAACATTAAAGTACCCTTTTTTTAAGAAGAAGAAGACCCTATTTGAGAAGAGCTTGGCCCCTGTTACCTCCGATCCCCGGGATCCACCCTTTGGCCTGAGGCTTGCCTTTGAATGATGCTGGACCAACCAGTGTCTCATGACCAAATCCGGGCACAGTCATACCCGATACTTCCGAAAAGTGACCAAATTCTTCGAACTTTTCTAGACCCACTGTCAGTGCCACATATTGACAGTAAACTTTTGCAAACGTGGTGTGTGGATGGCCATTTTTGCGTGTGTGGTTTTTTTTTTGGGGGGGGGGGGTTGTTTTGGGTTTGTTTACTTTATAAGTGGAACGAGCGCTTACACAAATTTCGACATCAGTACAAGCCGGCGCGCGCGCTGCAGGTATCGTCTGCTCGACAAAGACGGGCGTCCCTGACATTGTATCATACGTACGCCACATTGTTGTTGAGACAGGGAACCAGGCTGTAAAGATAAATATTTATAGTGTTCATCTCACTCTGGTGCTGCTTGACAAAGTTCCTGAAGTATCGATGTCCCAGCTAGTGTATGCAGGTGGAGAACCGTGCTCACGTTTTTTCCACGGTTTATTGAAGTTGCTCGGTCGGGTTACAGGCTTTGTACTTCCTCCATGGTAATAATACAGTGTCATTGTACTTTCTTGAGTTGGCCTGTGTAACATGTAATGTGCAAGCTCACTGCGACTGCTAGCATCGTGTGATGCAATAATTAGGTGTGGCTTTTTTTTTCAAACATTCGTCACGTATTCCTTATATGTACATGTAGAACGGGACCTACATACAGTATCATATTATCATATACATAAATGTTTGGAACATGGTTTATCCCAATAATTAGGTCCTTAGGCTCTATGACAATTCAGTGGGATGCTATTTGTTGACGTTAAGGACCCTGTTATAATATGCACAACACTGTTCAACTACCTACATAATGTAAGAATTTACAGTTTCTTGTACACGCAATGTCCTCCCAAAGAAACTCTTCAGTCCTTGAGTTGTATTAAGGAAGGCTTCACATGGCTGCAGTGGTGGTTTGGGACCGAGATAGTCATACACTTGTAAGAAAATACTAAGAAGATTAACAATTGAGTGAGCAAAATGTGGAGGGATTTCTATGGCACCAGTCACACGGCTGGGAACTTCGGAACGCTTCTTGCCTGGTTCCTAGACCTATTCCTATACCAAGTGACACTTGGGTCTTGAACGTTTGGAGTGGCACCATAGACCTGGAGGAGAAAAAAATCCTCCGGGTCTATGGTGGCACTAAACCGAACTTACGTGCGAACGAACACCTGGTTTATCGGCTAACTTAATTTCTCGAAACTTTTCCTTGAACTCATACGGTGTTTTACAGAAAGTAATTTAGCGAAGGTTTGACTGGTAAATTATTTTATGCTGTGTGAATTCATCACTTCAGCACTAATCAACATGTACCTTTGTGCAGCATGATAATCTGGCCAACATTGGCCAGATTATCATTCGGTTTAGGGAAGGGGAGTGCACGCCCGTGTTGTTGAAGGACGGGCCAGGGGCATGCTATCTCAGATCACGGTGACTTCTTCTCAGTTCAAGCCTATTTTGGGGAAGAAGTCGACGGCGGGACTAAAGTTGTACTAAAAGAGGGCGCAATTTTCCTACAAACTGTTCGTTCGTCGCCCAGTGCCCATGATAGGCCAGGTAGGGTGGGGTGCCTTACGCAGATTCTAATGGAAGGAACAACGTCTCACAGTTTCACAGCTAACGACGCGTAGAGCATTGTGGGATAATTTCTGCTATAGCGCGCGAGCTCCGTCAATGCGTTACACAGGCGGCAGTTAGCAATTTGATATTTTTTCTTTTTCTTCCTCATTGCTGAAAAATTCTGACTATCCTTTATTCGTTAATATAAAATTGATCAAGATAACCAATGATTTGAAATATATTGTAAAAAGAAACGTGATCAGTGTGAGAAGAGATAGATTACCACATTGTGGTTATATATAACACATATACATATATATATACACATTGTGGTTGTACCAAGGCCATGTTTGTATCATATAGCCGACACTTCGCCGTGCTAAAACATTTCCATTGGCCAAAATAAAATAAATTACATAATGCTTTGCTAACAGGAAGTGATAACCTCGCGGTAACAGGTCGTGCACAATGTGGCCAATCACAGTGCAAAGCCATCAGCCCAACCTGTTCGGGCGCTGGACGACGAGCAAATAGAAACGGAGGCCCCTGTGGTCGGAACTGCACTTCGCTGGTTCACAAACGACGATGAAATGCACACGTTACGGTCTTGTCGCTAGCAGCAAAATTAACACTCCCGAAAAACATGGCTAGTTTCAGAGGATGGAGGGTGCTGCAGCCCAAGGCGGCTAGTAAGCTCACTTTCCCGGTAGGGGCTTACATAGATTTTTTTCCAATCGTGTTGTCGTCACTGATGTATAATTTTACCAACTGTCATTTCAAGCATCAGTACGTGCCTGACTTTTGTAGGCCTACCAGTTAAATTATGATTTGATGATGTTTTATTCGTTGGTCTGCGAGAGATCTGGGTGTACACATGTGTGTATGTGCTCTAAATTAACAGGCCTACATGTAATAACACAGAATTGCCACCTTGGGTTTCCAGGGTACGCATGGTTGCCTCTGAGGGTCACCACACAATGGATCATTGTCGATAATTTTATTTGTTGGTCAACGACATTAGAAGGAGTGCTGTTTTTCTATCCTGTTTTGGTTTGGAGCCCATGTGGTTTTGTGGCTGTTTGGAATTGAATGACCCATTACACAATCATCTGCACTTCCGATGGCTTGTTAATTGGATTGCTGGTTGGTCAGATCAGAAAATGCGCTGTTGTGGAGTCTTCGTGTGTTAAAATCATGGAGAATGGTTCCCATCAAAAAGAGTTATACTATTGTTGCACGTTCTCTTCCCAAGAGAAAGCTTGGAGGAATTGAAAATGGGGAAAGTTTGTCGGGGCTTTACGTATTCTGATGAGAGGGTTATTGTCAACAATGAGCGCCGAATTAGTTCATATAATTCGTGATTATTTCAAATTCCATCAATATTTTTGCCATAGAGTTTGGCGCAAACGTCACGGATTCTCCGCTTTGTCGATCTAGGTTGAATTGAATTCTGGCAGGCTTCTGCAATGAGACTTCTACCCCGAATGATCTACTTATCATTCATGACTTGAATAAGTCCACGACCTCTTGTGGTGCACGCATTGCGGCCGTATCTCAAAATGAGAACGTTCTACTCCATGATCGCGCCAGTTCTGTCCACGTGGCTAGCTGCTCAGATATTGATAGTTGTTCAGTTAGGGATTTATTACGGATTTAAAAGAGGTGCTGCATGACAAGTTTTGAATGTTTCACATTCATGCATTGAAAACAACATTTTCATTCGGTGATCGACAGATAATTATTTCCATTCCACTCGGCTTGACCTCGTGTTATAGAACATTCCAAAGGTCTCCACGGGAAGTTATCATAAACATGTTCGCGTTACTCATAAACATTTCTACTTAAAAAGAATCCCATCAGAAGTATTGCGCTTTCCAGGTAGTCTTATAGAGGGATCCCAATACGACGCTTTTAGCATCGATCTGCGCACTTCCGCGTTTGAAAACGAGGCTGTATGTGTCAGCTTCAATTCTTAATTTGATCAGACGATTGAAAGTAAGAAGTAAAGACACAGATACGTAGGCCTAAAGGCATATTAAATTCAGACTTTTCGGGCTGCAAATTTTTGTGGAAGAGTCTTTCAGGATGATCCGACACGTGAAATCAAAGGAAAAAATAATGGCAATTTACCGCGAACTAACGTACCTGCGATGGTCGTTTATATCTTGTGCAGTGGGCATGGTTTAAACTCAAGTGGCACCACACGAGCCGGATACTGCATGCACATGTACTGTGTCGACTCCGCAGGCGCGTGTGACGAGCCTCGATTTCGATGCGGTATGAGCAGACGGCGCTGATGTGAAATCCATCTATAAGTCTGTTGTGTTGAATATGCCTGGCAAACCGCAGCGAGGAATGCGTACAAATGGCCTTAACGGAAGGAAGTGTGAGCGGGCCATTGAAAACAGGGATAGGGGTGCGAGTTTGATGATAATTTTCTCTCAGGTTTTCTGGCTTTGTTAAATTTTTCCTTCACAGAATGCATTAAATCGTTTTGGTATTTGTTTCCATAATCTAAGCGGGATTTTTAGTGAGCCTGTAAAAAGATCTTAAATAATCGTGATTTTCCTGCGCGCACGAGATTGTCGTAATCCCCCGTATCTAAGCCGGCCTCTTTTCGTGCTGTTTTATAATAAAGATACATGTATACTACCAGTACGTATGATGGAAGGGGACCATATTAAACGGCGATCTCTCGCGTGAGCACAGGACAAATCTCAGTTGTGAAGTGTTTTACAGAGCACCAAAGACTCCCGCTGAGATAAGAAACTAATAGCAAAAATGATTTAATTGGATTTTCTAAAGAAAAAAATCAACAAAGCCAGAAAACCTCGGAAAATGATCATCATAGTCACACCATTGTATCTTTTTAAGGGCCCGCTCACACTCTTTGTCTTGCCGCTGAGGCCATTTGTGCGCATGGCGAGCATAATTATGAATTTATTATTGAAAAGGTCTATTAGCTAGCGAGGAATTGAAACTTGGCTGTGTGGTGTCTTGTGCATGTGACCGTGACTGACTGTTCAAGGTTATGACAAGCAGGGACCGGTGATACCCCTAAAGAAGAAATCAGTATTGAAGGCCTCTGTGTCATATTATTTTTGAGCTTCGGTTTTTGCGATTTGCGTTTGCCTGTCGCCTGAGGTTTGTAAATCCCCACCGAACTTCGATCATTTGCATGCGTCTGTTTACCCGCAGTCCCAGCGAGGGTGATAGTAATGGCAAAACCATCGATATTTTTCCCCGGAAGGCGTCCGCGAAGAAAAAGGTGCCTACTCCAAGGAATAGCGGGCGACCACGTGATGATGGTTGTGCGCCATGTTGAAATGATATCTCATGTATCGTAAGTCATGAACTTTGCGAGTTCCTTTACACATGAACGATGCACATTGTATTCTGCCGACAGAAATAATTTTTTCTGTCACAAGTACGAATACTGACGAGTCAGGATGAGATGATCGACTTGCCAGGGAACAAAAATTATAATGTTTAAAACACATTCAAGGCGACTGTGTTTTCTTCAACGTTTGTCCCTAACGAACTGACTTCAACAGTTCAATAACATGATTGTTTTCCTCTAGTCTTATTGTCCTCTAGTCTGTCACGGCTTGGACTACAAGACAGCTGTGACTTTGGTTTTTACAGTAGGTGATCAACGTAAACCACTCCAGTTTTTTTGTAACATGGAGAAACAAGATGAATATTTCAGCCGCCAGAATCACTGAACGCTGTTGCGGTAAGGTTAATGTGTACCAGGTGGGGTTACTGGGTAGTTACGTGACCTGTGATCTCTTAATTTTACTCTAGGCGCAGCACTTGAAATATATCGACGCAGAGGGGTCAGGAACCTAAAGTTTGGGATAAGCAGAGCAGCTCATTAGAAATAGAACAGAGCAGTAGTTCAGTATACCGCTGACGTGACGGAAAAAAGCGCCCAATATACTTTTGATGGATTGCCCGTTTCCTGGATTGAATTTCGACCACTCAAAGAAGGTAAGCATTTTTTTCTGCCTCAAGTAGAGTTTTTCCAAAAGGTTTTGGGGAAATTGTTCTCCATGATGTGCCTATCTAATTACCATAATAAAATTTGCCCCATTTGCATTTGTAATAAAATTTATACGTAATATCTTTCTTGAATATCCCTCAGTAATTGTATATCAGCAATGTATCACTAATCAACTCGGGTTCTTCCGCAGCGTTTCCGTTCATCACGTGACGAGGGCACATGACGGCGTTATTAAGCTAGTTGAAAGTACAGTGTCCTCTACGGTCATGCTAACACTGAGTCAACAAAATTAGGCAGGGCAATATTATTGTAGAAAGTACATGACATCAGTCCTTTATTTATTAAAATGCGTAAGCAGCTGCCTCACTCGCATGATGAAATACAAAAAAAATTTAGGCACACTGTACTGACTTACGTACATTTATGCACGTGGTACTTGCATGGCTGACTGTCTTCCGTAAACTTTGCAAGATTATGGCCAAATCTTCACCTGATAAAAAGAGACTGTTAGGGATGGGATGTTGCGTGCAGCCAGTGTTATACACGTGTCTCCCCATTTCAGAGAGAACTGAATATTACCGCAGTTGAGGGAACTTAAAGTTGAAGGGCTCTGCCCTCTCACTTCGCAAGTCATTGTGGGAAGAATGAGGTCTTTCTTTGCCGGTTGTGCATAAGGATTTGTGAGAGTCGAAGATTGGGGACAGGGTTTATTAATTGGATCACAAAAGCGAACACGATTTTGTGACAACAAATCAAATATTTGCACCTCAAATTCGCAGAAGTTGTGCACTGCACATGTCAACTCAAGCAAACTCACGTATCACTTTTTGTGACGTCAAGTCGCTTCTCTTGCATTCGCCTGACGCAGAACCAGCCATTAGATAGCATACCTTTTTTGCCTTTAGTGAGTCAAAATGATATTGTGTGAGGCTGTAATACATTTTAGAGAACCGATAATCGGCAGCGATCCTTTGATGACGAAGAGAGCGTTTTATCTGTGAATTTTTATTTCTTGACGTGTTATCACAAAAGTTTTGCTTTGGCAATCGCATCGATCTTTCAGGAAGTCACGCCTGTTTTTTTTCTGGAACAAAAATGAAACAGCGAGAAGATTGATGGAGCAACCATCCAGACATTGAAGGGTAAATATTCACAGAGATTGTGACAAACGTTTCCGCTTGACTTTACTGCGGTCAATGTCGCGATCTATGATACATAAAGTTTTACTCTTCAGTAAGTTTTTATTGGCGCCGCAGTTTCTCCATTCTTCAAGATCTGCAGTTAGCCCCCATGTAAAGGCCGGAGCACAGGCTCAATGTTGCTAAGAGCTCAGTGATACAGTGATTCCTTTCGATGGAATTTGTGGTGAGCTAATTATTACCAAATACAGCGCTCAAGAAAAGGCCTTGTGTTGCGCCTTCAAATCCTCCCTTAGGGAGTGATAAGATAGCGCCCTGCTGCGTGGCGTGTGGTTGGTAGCCTGGAGTATGTCATCCTGCTCTCTATAGACCTTTTTCCTGTGATGTAACGATCGTGCTGGACCTCTGATGTGTTGTGATGGTAATGAGTGCATAGTGTTGCGATAGTAATCTACTTATTCAAGATAAACTAGTCAAGGATGCAGCGTTCGCACATGCGCTTGCACGTGGTTGAAGCTGCCTGTAGGAATATATGCGATCACCGTGGCCAAGGCGGTCCACACATGTGGTGGTATTGTTTACATTTAGTCACGTGGGTTAAAAAGGTCTATACCATGAAGCACGCCCAGTCATTACCCATTAGTACCAGCTTTATCGCTGGATTTTAATTTGCTGTGATTGTTATAAGTGCGCTGGTCTTGTCATTGTAATCAGTAAACGTATAAAAAAAATATAGTGACAGATCACATGTCCTTTTGGGCAACATAAAAAAAATTCTGATTAAAAGATAATTAGCGACAGTGATAAAGAACATAAATAGTACAAAGTGGGAGCAATTACCTGCAAAAGCAGGAAAAGGAAAGACACAACATATTTGCCTTTTCTTGTCTCCAACCAGGGGCTTCAGACCGATACCCGTCGGAAACGGAATTCGTGACAGGCCGACATAAATGAATATTTATGACGTGAATTAGCAAACACAAAACTGGTAAATAGCTAGGCGTAAAGGAATTAGCCAACAGTTCTATGCGCAGTATTTTGTAATGGGATTAGCCAACATTTTGTTGGGCAATAGTTTATAACGTGACGTCGGTAGTTGCAGAAGGGTGTAAAGGAAAACTAAGTTGGGAGTGCTAAATTTGCAAATAGAGGGTCAGAAAACAGTTGACAAAAAATGTAAGGATTTATTCTACCTAGCCTTTTCTGTTACATTGTGGTGTAATTGTACACATGAAATTAACATTTCAAAGGGAAGGCACATATCGGGGGCGTATGAAATTCACGTAGTATCAAAGATTCACCAGGAATCGTGAATTGCTTAGAGAAACATAGAGCAAGGAACAGGACCGATGAAAGGTTTGTTATAAAGTTTCCCAGAGCCAAGGAAATGTTTCAAGTAGCATGCTGTTTTTGTTTTTATGGCGCGTTCAGCTACTCAGGCTATTTGCGCCAACAACTTTATGTTTATTCATAAACTTTATTAATCAGCATCACATTATAAAGTTAGGAAGAAGGTCCAGTTTTAGATGCAGGAGGAAATCGGGGTACCCGGAGAAAACCTGAGAGAGCGAGTGCGGACTGGAAACCAAATGCAGTTAAAGCTTGGGCCAAGTAGGGACTCAAACCCGGGCCTTATTGGTGCAAAGCGAAAAAATAAAAAGGCTACGCAAACCTGCACCCCCTTTCATGCAATAACACCCACGTTTTGATGTGATGAGTCAAGCAAGCCCCGGGCAGTCACAGTATCTCCTTCGCAAACAACTTAATGCGCAGTCGTGCAGAATTAATGCATATGGTCAGCAGAAACTGCACCAGTGCCATCAAAATACAGAAGGCACTTTTCCCGGTGAACATAAAAAAACTAAGATCTCTTATCGATATCCCTGCAGGCGAAATGTAATTCTTTATAAACAAACATTTTTCCTGCGGTGACAATAAATTGAAAATGTTTATTTATCCACGAAGAGAACAAATTATAATAGAAACTCAGTGACTTGTGACACAAAGAGAAAGCGTCAGTTATATCACAAGTGGGGCATTAACGTACAGGCACAAATTCAACAAAAGTGTTTGAACATCTTAGAATTTTGTTTTGGGATTAAGGTTTTTGTTGTATAATCATTTCCTTGTTTTCCTCCATTGGTAATTCTAATATCCTTTGGACAATTGCAAAAGGCTGTAAGTTCCTTGTTTGATCGTACTTAAGCCTACTTCCACTCTGATAATTTCAACGTGGAACAGCGTAACATTCCACTGTGTAAAATATGAACAATACTTGTAACCTCTAAATTATGTATGGGCATTCAATGTCACTCCATTGCCAACTCCATTTACTAAAACGATTCGCAAAGTTGAGATGAAACTTTTAAACGGAACTCCCACGTCTCACTGGGATTTTTCCTTTTTCCGAGAAAGCTTTCCAACCGACAAATATCACACATCTCCGTTTAATTGGCACGCAAGCTGTGGATTCCACACGAAAAAAAATCTTCAATTCTGTTTTGGCCCAGTCTTTGTCTTCGGAGCCAGCAGCCAAATTATGCACCTTCTGTAATTCCATATACTGTTGGATTTGAGTCACCCCATAATTGGCATGTCCATAATTGTGATTATATCATCATAATATTATGTTGTTTACGAGTGCCGAGGATGTACCCAATCAGTGGACAATGGGAAACGGAAGGGTTTATCAGTGTGCACCCCAGTCAGCCCCCGTCCACCTGTACCCCCGCCCAAGACGTGTCACCTGCCCAGCCATAGAACAAAGACGATCACACTGCTTTGTATCTTCGTAATTAGGTTTATTCCTATTCCCGTTTCTCCTGTTGTGTCTTGACACCTCTTCTCAATTATTAGATTCTGTGACTTTGTCGACACAGTGTGGTGATTGTATACAGTAGGCGTGCCAGTCCGGTATAAATGTCCCCCGGGGCCCTAGCGGACGTGGACTTTAGGGGGTTATTTTCGTGTTGCCTTGTTCCACAAAGTCCTGGATGAATAAAACACAAACTCAGCGCTGTAAATCGTAACTGCTCTACCGTGGCACGGTCACTGAGTGGTATTGTTGGATTTCCAGGTTTCCCTTTGATTTCGTATCAAGGACCACTACTTTAGGTATATTCCTGCCTGGTCCTTTCTGGTTGTGCATCATTTTCTTCTACGTGTGAGTTTGGTAAATCCTTGCAGGCCTAATGTTTGCAATTCGTATCTGTCGATGGTGAAAACGCGTTTTGGGTTTTGCTGTTTTCCACCGTTTTAGATTTGAGTTGGTTAATTTCCCGCACGTGCAGTCGTTGAAATAGGCCCGCGGAACAGACTATGATCACTGATCATCTGGAAATGCCACTATAACTTTCTGGACGCCCGACCTAAAGGTTTTAGAAAGTCCCAGTGCATTATCGCCCCAATGCCGCAACGCTTGAGTAATTTGGAAGTGTCCGCTGAGTCTTGATATTTACCGCAAGCGCACTTTTGAACTTATCATCAGTCGCCGCAATTAATCACAATATAGGCGATGCCCATGTAAACTGACACCGCGACCACTCAACCAGCGTCTTGTACATCACCAGCCGGCATATGCTAACCTCGGTCATACTTCACGGCATGCTGCGCCAGCAAATCCAGCATGAATATCCCACCCAGAGAGGCGGAAGATTACCGTATTATCGGCACCTCAGGGCGACTGTATCCCCCGGGGCTACCAGCCCGCAAGCTGGGTCGCACCCAGTCGTCGGTCGCCTCCCCAACTCCCCTGGCGCATAGAAAAACACATCTCTCCTGTTTTTCGGTAGAATAATACAAGATGTTGTTCTGTTTATATGTGTCTTAATACTTGTGGTTTGTTGCCGGGATATGGATATGACACCTGGGATTCAGCCTTAAGTTAACGGTAGGTATATTAAAGTGAGAGAGAGAGATAGGCCCAATAATGAATGGTTATCTGTTGTGCAGTTGATGACCAACTCAACGAGCCTTTTAGTCATGTTAGTAGCTGAGACAAGAATAGGGCTGGGGTAGTGGTAACTGCCCTGTCTGAACCATTGCCCCTCACCCCTTTGGAAAATTGGGCTTTTTTGAGGGGTGGTGTTGTCACAGAATATATATACATGGATGTGGTCCCCAAGTGTGGACTAAGACCTATCTCAAGGCCGGTTTATACTTGGTGCAAAAGCAAACACAAACTCGAATTTGTGACGTCAGATTGAAATATTCCCGCTACGTATTCAAAATTATGCTTGAAACATTTCAACTCCAGCGAAAGATTGCTCCATATCATTCATGACGTGAAATTCGCTTCCCTTTCACATTCGCGAGTAGTATGAACCGGCATAAAGGTTTTTGGAAGATCCGTTCACTGTTCAGACTCAGCGGCGTAGCGGGGGGGGGGACTGACTCCCTGTGGGAACTCTTATTGCCCGTCCCCCTTTCAGATAAGCCTGACTTCGCCACTGCGTGGTCTTATTGCTTCTAGAAGTCATGCACGCTGACTCTACGTCCTGTCGGTCTATTTTGGGAAGTGGGCGTGTCGTCAACGTTTTTGTCTTGTGAAATCAAGGTGACAGAGTAGGTGAGGAAAATCCCAATAACAAATACCCACTTGATAGGGCTCAATTTACGGAGGCTTTGCTGCTTTTAATACAATATTTTCGTGTGCTACACACGAGACTCGTATCAAATTCAAAATACAAAACAAAAACCTTACAAGCTCTAACCGGAGGAAAATGTGGCCCTGATGCTTGTTGTTTTTTCAACATATGTGATTTTAACCATAATCTCCTGGATATAATCATCATGATTTGCGGTTGAAGACTGCAGTCACTAATATGCGTATTCGAGTACGGAAACCAGATAGACAGGGAATTGTGAAACATTGAACTTCTCACTTTGCCTTGTGTAGTAATTAGAAACTGTGGCATATAAGGTCACTGGAAATTAATTTTTTAATTTACATCTACATTATCGCCTGCTTTTCACGCACGACTGGAGTTTTACAATATTTTTTCTGGAAGTGTCTGCTGTTCAGCCAATATTTCTCGGACGAATTTGCTTTCAAATCCTGAGTTCCATTGACTTGCACGCAAATACACACTGTACAATGTAGTAAAACGAATGATTTTGCGCGCACAACGTGTCTACCGCATGTGTGATGTTCATAGCGTCTACGCAGTCCACATCAAACCGTCATTTCACACCTTGTTTATTTTGTAAATGCCACGGTTTGCCAAAACTTCGGTGTTCAACATTCAGGGTGTTTAATTTAACAACACGGCGTGGTTGTACAGTGTTTGTAACACATTTATTTATTTATACGGTTTTATGCAAATTTTCGTCCTCTTCAACGCTTAGTACTAACATATGTCAGACTTTGGTCCCTCAAGTCACTTTGGATGTGCAGAAAGTGAATGCATAAAATGTACAAATAGAAATTCCATTCCTTATCGTTTTTCTGTTTCGGTCTGTTGTTAATGCACACGTGGCCTATTAATGCTGTTGCCTGTCAACGACAGTACAATACAATACGATAGTATCAAAACCAGCCCAAAAGAATTGCACTAACGCTGTTTCTTGATCCTTGTACATTGAAATTTAAGCCCCTTTAGGTTTATACAATTGCAAAGGAACTTGAATTTTTTAAAAAAGATGATTATCGTCCACCGATTTCAAGTATCGCCCGAAAGGTGGAATTGAACCACTCCGACGCTAATCGGCTACAGATTTGAAGTCTGCACCCCACACCAGTGAGGCTCATCCGGGCATTTTATAATATTTGCAATTGTGCTATATATTCAGCCTCTTAACGCCATACATATCAGTCACGGTGGGCAAACGAAAAATGTATAGAAACATGACTTCTCTGCCATGAACAGAACATTTGTAATTGCTGAATAATTATCCTTCAAAAACAGTACTACATAATAGATTTTGCATGTAGCCTTCGACTTTTGTTACACAAGGAAATGTTTTACGTTGTTTTCGGCAGACGCTACTGCGTTTTCATTTTGTGCGTAGTTGTAGTGTAACCTTTGAACTCACCTTATTGATTATGGCTTCACGATGGGAATGCAATGATGTGGTACGTGGACGCGTGGCCGGGTTGTGCACATATTCATAATAAACATGTACACGTACATGTGCATGTACTGTACATGTGCATGTACATGTACATGTATACTTGTGTGAGTATACAAAATAAATGCACATGTACAATGTACATGTACGGTACATGTGTACATATACTGTACATGTATACATGTATACATGTACATGTGTACAGTGTACATGTATATAAATTATTGTACCATAGAGCAAGAAAACAGATTGATCTGTGATTGTACACACAATCTGTCATTGAAAAAAAAATTGATTACATGTGTTTTTATAATTCCATGATATAGAATTTTGTGTATAAGCTAACCAGCTTCCGATCAACAGACCTCAGGCCAGAATCTTTCAGGCATTGTTCAGGTGGAGAATCCAAATTAATTGAGAATGTGGAGGCTAAATTTCAACCCACCACAGGCCATGGATTCCTTCCTCAGATTATGCAATGTTGTTGAAGGCAGTGTTCCAACACAGCACTGACTAATCCTCCTGATACAACAGGAAGTAGGCCGCGGGGGAGGGTTGGCATAACTTGAACTTTGCTGGGCATGAATTGAAATGTGTTTGGTGACCTTCGGTTATTGGGGGTAATTAGCCCTTCCCTCGCTTACGACAAAACTGAATTGACTGTAAGTTATTTCATGAACGATAATTGGAACATTTGAGTTGAGGGCCAGCGTACTGCATTGTGTTTCCGCTACAAGTTGAGATTTTTTTCAGGTGGAGTTTCATGTGGGAAGACAATTTGAAAGTGAGTTTGGATGCTTTTCCCATCAAATAGTGTTTTGTTATGTGAGAACTCGAGAAGTGATCCCGCGGTATTCCCGCCGTGTCGGTCGGTGTTCGGTGCACTGTCTTGTACAGCGCACTTTGCTTTATTTTTCTACAACCAGTACTCAGTTGCCGACCACGAGCGAAGCGATAGTTCTTGGACTTAACTTTCCTTTAAACAAAGTTACGTATAAATGTTTAAATGGAGAGATAGGAGCAAAACTGGATGAAAGTGCTAGAGGGAAAATTTTCTTCACCTTTTTTCGGGGGTGGGGTTGTCTAGGATTTCAAACCAACAGTGCAATACTTCCAATACAGAGACTGCGGAGCCGATTGGAACGTCGACTAAAATTCAAATCTCATACCCGGTTACCCTAAATTGTACCCCCGTCACATATAGCATGCTTGGCGGTAAGATAATTACATGTACGTACACCCGTATCAATTAAATGGTTTCCTTTGCAGAACAAGACAGCAATGCGCTACAGCCTCCAGTTGGTTCAACCACTTAGCTTTGGTTTAGGAAAATGATTCGCGGCAACTCTGTTTGCACTATTGTTTCACAAGCAGAAGACAACATTCTTAGTGCATCCATTCCCAAGGACGCATGGACAGTACGTGCAGATTTTTTTCTTGTAAATAGCTCACATGACCACAAACAAATTCATTTTAAACGGTGAAAGGGATGATTGTTTGGCGGGAATGGCAAGTTAATATGATTCCTGGATTAAAAAAAAACAATGCGGACTTGTTTTGTTTGAAGGTATGTTTGAGTAATTTGTTCAGTTGAATATCCTAATGGCAGTGGCGTAGCTAGGATTTTACAAATGGGGGGGGGCAGCATCTTTATGGGGGGCACCAGCTTTCAGTGGTGTGTTTTTTTGGGGGAAATTTTCGTTAGCCTTGTTCGGTATCCATTCATCCTTTTTCTAGTGGGGGGGGGGGCATCTGGGGGCACCGGGAATTTTTTTTGGGGGGGCGTACCCCCAGCCCCCCCCCCTGTGACTACGCCACTGCCTCATGGAAGGATGACATGGAACTCTCCTAGCCTTCGTTCCCCCTGAAAAAAACATCAACAGGATTTTGTTTCCTTTTGAAAAGTTTGACTTACCTGTACCATCGGAAACAGACACCACATGAAAACTTGTGGAAGTTCACTTCCTTGCTCGAGATAGCGTCTTCCCCCCTTTTTCGGGAGGTAAAAACCACATAATTATCAGAAATCCACAGGTGATGTCCCATGGAGCAAGGAAACAGACACCACACGAAAACGTCTGGAAGTTCACTTTCTCGTTCGAGATAGCGTCTTCCTCCCTTTTTTTCTGGGGGTAAAAACCACATCCACAGGTGTTATTTTGGGCTTTTTACTCCAATTTGGCAAAGTTCAAGCATGAGGTACTTTACGACGAGACACCCATCCCCGGCCTTGGCCAGGGGTTATCAGGTCAGGGGAGAGAAGCGGCATAGCCAAGGTCGGCCCGGAAAGTCATTCTTTGATCAAGTTTCCCTCGCAAGCTATACCTGATTTTTTTTAATGGATTTGCCTTCTGTGACATTGTGATATCCACCACTCATACTCTGCTTCAGAGACCTTATAGGCTGTGACTAACACAAATTTCGGGTGCTGTTTATTAAAGTGTCTAAGAAGACTCCACACTAATATAGAAATGACCAGTCAATAAATTAATGTGCGCATGGTTTATTCAGTGTAACTAGTCAATGAAAAACTTTTTACAGCATAAACATGTATACATGTATGTACATGGCCGGAAAAATGTTAAAGTTTCTCAAAGAAGCTGATTTGCACAGCGAGAAGGAAAAAAGTAAAGGACACTATCTCTGCACTAACAGAACGACGTCACAGTGTTTTGATGCGAAATAAGTTTACCGCACACGAAACTGAATGGTTGTTTTTATTTACTGACCACAACATTTGAGGACAAATGGTGTGATGAACATCCAGCCACAGTCGCTAAATCCATCACAGTCCATTTGTCCTTGTTATACGGGGAATAGATCGTGTATCGTGGACTTAATTGCGTATGGTGTCCTGCATATTAAACATATCTGTTACTAGGGTCGTTCGGGTTCATTTGCTCTCACGAGCTCAGATGTCCTTATCTAGTGGACGTCATTTTCTCGGATACAGTCGATGGTTGATCATTGTGATGCATCTGTTATTATCTATTACTTAATACTTATCCAAGCGATTTCTCATTTGCCGGTCGGTTTGGGCGGGCCACCTGAGCACGTCGGCACGCTATGCACTAACTTGACACCATATTTTCATGTGCCTATAATAAATTATGTTCAGCTCCAGCGACGTAAAAGGAACCTGACTCACTGTGAGAAACTGAATCCGCTTTGGTGTTGATGAACTTGAGGCATAGTTTACATCTACCTGGGGGGGGGTGTATCAACGATTTTATCGACATTTCGCAAGTGGAAGGTGTTGTTGACCATTACCCAAGACGGGTCAAAAAGACCGTTGTTCAAACATTGTCACGATGTGTATGTTTAATGTTAGCGTCAAAAGGGGCACCATTAAAATAAATAAGTGTGCAGGTTGAACAGTTTCTTTTAAACTCTGTCACAAAGGTTAGAAGTAATAACGACACAATCTCAAATTGGTTGTAAATGCGATCAATCTGATTTGGGGTGCTTTGGTCTTTTGTTCGGGCCTATATATCCATGATTCTGTTGCGCAAAACGTTCCGTGAGGCTGAAACAGGTATCTTGGGGATAAGCCTATTGAAACATTTAGCTTAGTCCCGGTTAGGACTCCTTGAAATATGCAACTCGCACGTGTGAACGAACGAACTCAAACAAAAACAGCTGTGAAATGCATGTATGGTTCTTGCTTTGTTTGGCTTCAAAATTTTCGTCGTAAAAATATCCTTGGTTATCAGCTTTTAGTCCACCGCATACTGCCGGTATTCCTTGCATGAGTGGTAATGGTGCTTGCAATAGCGATGAGATAGACTGGGTGTGTTTGTTCAAGATAGGCACGCGTCAATCAAGTCAGTGCGCCAGCTGGGGATACACTGGTATACCTGTCGAGCGTCGTCAGAACGGAGGAAGACAAAACATTGCGAAATGATTGAGCGCACGATAACAATAAAGGGGATTGTGGATGCGTTCATGCTTAGTCAACACGCCCCTTGGCACTTCCGATGATAAGGCGATTTGATTTCCCTGAATCGTTAACCACAAGGCACTTACCCCATAATATACAAAAAAGGAAATCTTAACCAACACAGAGAGTGACAAACAAAATGTGGCAAGATGTACAGCAATTGGCAAGAGTGATTTTGCACAAAGATGCTTAAAAATTAGTGACGTCTAAAACAAAAGTTATGCAGTGAAATTACTGCATGAAAGTCTCAGTTTCTAAGAACACGTTTGGAGTCAAATTGTCATGTACAGGTTGTGCTCCATATTGGATCGAAACCAGAGGATTGTTTGCACAAGGATAGTGTTCATTTAAAAACGCACAAAAGTCAGGGTTTTGGTATTAATAAAAAGCAATGACAAATGATTACTAAACTCTATTAAGATTAAGAAGTAAAGCGTTTAGTGTTAGTAATAAGAAGAATCCTCAGGCGAAAGCTGTTTTAGGTACGCCTTGCGTAAACAGTTTTTCTCGCTCTTGAACATTTGTTGACGACAGCTTGTCTTTTGGAGGAAAGTATTACTTTCGATTGTTCCAGCCACTCCAGTGTTTTGGGGCTAATAAAGATGAACTTATAAGTTTGTTGCCGACGCATCATGTAGCTGGCTATTTCTCTGTTTGCGTAGCTGCTGTTGCTGTTCGTGTTTTGAGACTCGAACTGGATGCCACTGATTTCATTTCTAGTCATCGAGGCTTCCATCGATTTTGAGATGATTTCTTTAGGCAGCTAGATGGCTCTGGAATAGCCGACAGTCTGCAACGAACTATCGCCCCGATGACCTGCTTGAAGTATGGGTGCTTGGTGGCATAGATGGCTGGGTTGATGCAACTGTTGGCCAGGATGATCGCCCCGGCCCACGGGATGAACGGCTCGCTCCGCGGGATGACCAGAGCTGCGCAGTACGGTGTGATGCAGAGGATGAAGGCGCACACCACGTAGAAGAGGTTCTTGGTAATTTCCACCTGTCTCCGGCTGATGTTCTGACGGTGGCTGCTCTCCCGCCGCACCGGCTGGGTGAACTGGGACTGGGTGGAGGAGGAGTCGGCCTGCTCGGTGATGTTCCTGGCGTGGTTGCGGACGTGGCGGAAGACGGCCACGTAGCACACCACGATGGTGACCATGGGGACGGGGTAGATGAGTAGGGCTTGCGTCAGGCTGTAGTAATCGGACAAGGGATGGGAGGTCTTGTGGGTACAGGTGCCGTACTTGTCGTCATACCCCAACTCCCCAAGTCCAAAGAGGAGTGGAATGACGGCAATGAAGAGTGAGATTCCCCAGGTCAGGACCACCATGAGCACGAGCTTCCAGCGACTGTAATACGCCTTGTACTTGTGCATGGGTCTGGTAATAATGACAAACCGGTTGATGGCGATGGCTGCAAGAGTGTAGACGCTGCAGCTCACGCAGGTGAAGATCACCACGGCAGCGATAGCACAGACTGCCCCGTCAATGGGCCAACCGTCTGGGCTGAGCAACGCCACGACGTTCCAGGGTAAGACCAGGCAAGTGAATAGGTCGGCCAGGCTCAGGTTGACCACGAACACATTGGTGGCCGTGCGTAGCTTCCGTGACAAGATCACGGCGACTATGACCAAACTGTTGCCCGCCGTGCCCAAGACTGAGATAAGAGCGAAGAGGCAAGACACAACTATTCTTTGGCGCATGTCATCAAATCTGAAGAGCTCGGTCATGGTCTCTGTGGTCCCACTCACAGGAATAGTATCGTTGCTATCCATGACTGGCAGTCTCTCAAAAACGACAGTGGTGGGACCTCAAAGAAATACCAATCCGTCCAGTGATTCCGAATCGTGAAGACGTCCACGCATTTGTTCAAGTCACTGACCTGCTTTCTGATTCAAGCTGGCAAAACAATTCTTGTCGCAGTGAACCCGCGTCTGTCCATGTTGTGCGGATAAAAGACGCACAGCGTCCGCGGATCCTGATTTCGACCGACTGAACGAGCGTCCTTGTGCTTTAATTACTTGCCTTGGTATATATAGCTGAGCTCAACCTGCGTTCTCTACTCGGCAGGGGGAAAATTTCCAATTTGTCTACCTGGCTTGTGGCCGTCGTGACGCTGATTGATAACGTGGATAGCCGAAGATGTCACACAGCACCTCCAATACCGCCAGTCCTCTGAACACCGACTGTCCATCAACGGCACTCAGTCTAAAAGTTTTACGAGAAAGCCCAACTGCGCATGTTCATTGACAACCAGCGCAGATCTATCGTGTGCATGCCCGTATGGCGCATGACCCTGGGACGTGCAGAGAAAGGCGCTGAATGAACACAAACAACAATTCCAGATGTAGAGTAGATGAGTGGCCTCTTCCGCTCAGATGATTAAACAGTACAAGATCACAATTTTTAAGAACGCTCTCTGCAAGCGGTGGCTTGTCCGTCTGTCGCGCAGCTACAGTAATCATAACCACAAGTGTCTGTGACGTAAACATTAATATGTGCTAATGGGAGCGGCATGGCGTAGGCACTGTAACGAGCAAAGACAACCACATACATGTGTTGACTTACAGTCGAATAGCAGTCATTTGTACAGCGTTGCTGTCGCGGTGCACTGCATGGTGCAAATTGTTAATTTGATCTGATATTAACCGGACGCGCCTGCCACGTGGGCTCCTTCGCCAATTATTGTGGTCCGCCATGGGGCCACTGACTACGCCTTCCCCCGTTTTATTGTAACTTTGCGTGTAGCAAAATTATCAAAAGGAAAATGGCTCGTGAAAATTATAATCAAAGGGTGTACTGTCCCAATTAAAGAAAAATTCTCCGCCTGGCCGAGGCGCTTAAAAAGTACCCCTATAAATTCTTTTGAAAAGAGGGGTCTGCGTGGGCCAAGAGATTGTGGGATTGAGTAAATATGGCCCAGGATCATCTCTGCAGACTCAGGGGCGCCCATCTGGGGGCAAAGCAGACAAAAATGTGATAGAAAATTTGTCAGAAGAGCCTGCATGATAAAGGTGGGTGAGGGATGTCATTGACAAATGACTGCTGAGACTTGGGACCGTTCAGTGTTTGGGGGGGGGGTGAGTTTGTTTTGGGTGGATAATTAAAAATTCATTCGTTAACATACTAAAACTTGAAACTCAAATGAAATCTGAAGGACCAAAACACTCATTGTTTTTTTTTGTTTTAGAGGCCTCAGGGACTTCAGTTGCCTTCCGAGTTCAATGGGGCTTCAAACTTTGTTGATTTTACACTGTTTTCAATGGAACTTGAATTAGTTCAGTGCACCCCAAAGATCATGCAAGGATCCACGTTATTGTATTAAACCTCTTCGATCATACAGCCGTCGTATAGCAACCGGTCGCCTTAAGCGCGCGCGCCTCAGCACGGCATGTGAACCTTGTCAGGCACTTTTCCTGCAGAAAATGAGTCTACACTAAGTCTTTTTTCAGGGCAAGGTTAGCACGGCAGTGAAATATAAAACCCTCCTCCTACATAAACCCACTGAAATTAAATTAATCTGATTACAATTGTAGATGAATCCTGTCTGTGTCGATTACAATCATTAAATGGCATTGTTCATGTTTATTGTTCGTGTTTATGTTCACTTCAAAAACCGTCGTTTGTAATTTTTTGGCCCACGTGTCTGTGACTGAAATGCGAAGCCTGATCAACTATTATGACCCGGCTAGCTGAACTAAATGCATTTTAGGGTGGAAATAGGGGCGGGGACACTGAAGGTGCATCGAATGGGCTTGGTGATAGTTTCAATAGTACAGGAGACACATTTACTAAAGAGTACGTTTACGTAAAAAGTGCAAGCGACAGCCTGGGAAGGAAACACAGTTGTTTACTTCGTTAATTCCTGCCACCCTGGGCTCAGTAGGCTGAACCTGCTGCAGCTTTCAGTGTTTCCCCCGTTGTTGACATGACCATGGGTGCCGACATTTGGTGAAGTAATCATAATGTCAGTCGCTCCAAGGATTATATCACGCAAGGCCAACGGAGACAGGAAAAAGCACAAGCTGCGCCAAAGAGTCAATGATGATAGCTAGAAAATCATAAGTGTTTCCGTTCGCGTGGTTAAAAAAACAAAAATGAATCCTCCTTCCTTGCTGGCGCACTGATGTCTTTTTGATTGCACACGGGGCAGAATTGTCAACAGTTCCCAGGTTGCCCACATAGGGCAGTAGTTGTGTGGGTACTGTAAGAAAATGTGTCCCCTTTATATTGGACTACACCACGGAGCTATACAGGCCATGAACGACGTGGTTGAATTTACAAAAGAGAGACCTGCCTAGCAAAGTGTCTTAACGCGTCGCTAGTGAGAGCGCTCCTTCTTCGTTTTTCCTTTTGTTTAGTCTTTGAAATAAGTGCTCCCTGTTTAATAACCCGTTATTGACCTAACAAGTAGCTGTTTTAGCGCCACCAGCGTTTTCGAATCTGAGTTTAGACCCGTTTTCTCCGTATTAACCTCAATACAGTAGCCCATCGATTAAACTGGCTCGACGGCACAGTATTTACATTTGACACAGAGGGCGCACTTGCAAAAAATAGGGGTGCACTGAACCAATTCAAGCTCCATTGAAAATAGTGTAAAATCAACCAAGTTTGGACCCCCATGGCAGGTAACTGAAGTCTCTGAGGCCTCTCAAACGAAAACAATGTGTTGTTTGGTTCTTCAGATTTCATTTGTTTTTTTAATTTTTAGTAGGTTAACCAATTTTTTTTTTTATTATCCGCCAAACACAAACTCACCCCTCCAAAAGTGAATGCTCCCAATCTTCTCAGCGGCCATTTTTCAAATGACATTCCTCACCTTCCTCGGGCTCTTCTGACAAATTTTCTATCACATTTTTGTCTGCTTTGCCACCAGATGGGTGCCCCTGAATCTACAGAGATGATCCCGGGCCATACTGACACAATCCCACCATTTCGTGGCCCAAACAGACCCCTCTTCTCGAAAGAATCTGTGGGGGTGCTTTTTGTGCACCTCCGCCTGGCGGAGAAATTTCCTTGAATTGGGACACTGCACTTGTACGAACAGCCGGCTGTTGCAGGGCAAATATCGCCAATTTAAAGTTTGCAGCTAAAATGGATCGAAGACTAGGAATAGGTTCGGTTAGTTTGTTGTTGGTTATTCGAGGCTACGGCTTTTACAGAAATAAATGAATAAATGTAACGAAATAAGGTCCCAGCAAATGCTCCATTACGTTCCCACCGATTTAAACTGAAACAACAGGAGGAAAATTTAACTTCAGTCCCCTGTTGAGTCGATTTTCTCTGAGTTTTCCTTTTGGGGGTCATAATTATCCTAAATTGGCCGAAGGTGCGTAATTCGGGTTTACAAGTTAGCAATTTGGGTGGATTTTGGGAGAGGGCGCTATTCCTCCAAGAAAGACTCGACTCGGTGAACACCTAAGAATGGTTGTAATGTTGCAGAGAGATCATTTAGTGTGTTTCCAAAACTTTCCAGGAAATACTTTTTCTAGTATTGGAACCTTTTTTATATTCGTCGTCTCTTCAGTCGTCGGTATATATTTATGTCGGTTCGTTTGCAGAGGTGAGAATTCCGCTTTTAGCTGATTTCACCTTTTTTTTTTAGACGTTGACCCTGAATTTCAGCTTTTCTTGTACACTTGGCCTGTACAAAAGTATGGGAACTTTTTACTTTCAGCTTTTTGTCAGCTGTTTTCAGTGATGCTGTTGTTCAGCGATGCAACGCTTTCTTTTCTTGCTTAATGTTTGGGATTCAATACATTATTAGATTATTTTTTATATCTTTGGTGTCGTTCCTTTTACTGGAAGCCCAGTGGTAAGAGCCGACCTTTGTCTACGAATCTTCAAGAATGACTTGAAACCAGACCATTTCATTGTGGCGATTATTTCAGTTTGGTCTCTCTCAGTTTGTCTATGGAACTGTCGGTACTGCTTTCTGAGATCGACAAGCCCTGCTCCCCAGTTGTTTTGAAACCTATCAACTTCAGCTCCGCCAATACATTCCAGCTTGCATGGTCTGACTACTCTATGATCGCCTTATGATTTCTAGTTCTGATGGCAAAGCTGTTTGTCAAATTAAATCAGAGGGTGCACTGCTTTAAGGTGTGTCAAATTCAGTGTTGGAAAGCTACGGAGAGTAGACCCAATGCACAAATTTGGTTGCTTGCTGAAGACAACATGGAGCCATCTGCTTGTTACAGTCTACTCAAATTGTTACCTATCTTTACATAGAACAATTAAATACAGTAAAGTTGTGCACTTAATAAATAAAAACTAATCAGGTGCACGAAGGCGCATAAATTATACATTTCATAGTCTACCGCACGAATATTGCTTTTCTACACATTTCTGCGTACCCGCACAACCTCAAACTCCGTCAATATTTTCTACTTTGATAGAAAATACTTCACAGGAATGATTCATATGAGCTCATTTTATTTGCTCGTTGAACGGCAATGAAATTGATTGCATTCCAAACACAATTCTTCATGTTCCTGGAAGGGCGTAAAGCCTGGTTTCCATATGGTCGTTTGTATTCGTAGACGGTCCGAAAAGACGTCAAGACGCAGACAGTCACGGAAGAGACGCCGCGCGACGTCATTCCACCCCCCAAAATTAAACAAAATAGCGCCCGAAACTTGGAACATTTTTGCCCCAAATGCCTTTTTTTTAGGTGGCGATGTTTCCTCCTGGAGTCAAACTGATACTCCAATTTAATATAATTTGTTAATGGTCACCAGCCATTTTGTTGACGATTTGGGCTGCATAATTATGCTAGAAATAAGGAGAAAATTGACAAAATGAGTGGTACTAAGAGAGATAAACATCGTTATACGCCCATCATGTCAGCGTGTGTGTTTGTGCATAGGCCTTCTTGGCGACTCGATACAGACAATCTGGGAAGTTAAACCGGGCTCAACTTTGCCGATCCGTGTGGGGCTGGTTTGCGTCATTGGCAGTGCTTCCGTTTGACATGTTTCCATATGTTTGACATGTTTCCATATCTCTGCGTTTCTTACGTTGATATGGAAACCAGGCTTAAGCGCAGACGACCTTTTGCTTGGAAGCATGATCACTGCAAAAAAATTGTTTTCTTTGCAAAAAAAAAAGTATGTATGCAACTATTTTATTTTAATGAAATATACAAATTTCTTTGCAAAAAGTAAAAATAAAATCCCCCAGTCGTTTAAGAAGCTTTTTAAAGGTTGGTTTTTGTACAGCCTGTATTGATTTTGTGGTAAATTTCATCTGTTTTTACTAAATAAAGAGAGGTGTTTCTTACACCCTTTAGCTAGGAATAGCTGTTTGTTTGTTGGTGTGTTGGGGGTGTTTGTTGGGTTGTTAGTTTGTGTGTTTGTGTTTGGTGGTGGCGGTCTGAAGTTTTTCTTTTTCGATTCAGTGTTTGTATTAGTATATAGCAGTAAGCCAGTAAGAAGCCCTTTCTCAGGAAGGTTTTTGGTGAGAAAATTCTGGGTTCACAATTCAAACAGAAAAAACTACGTACGGAACCACGCTCTCCGTGAATGACATCATAGAAACAACGCCCTCACTTGCTCAGGCAACCTTGGACAGTTTGAAATGCAAAAAAAAGTGCACCTTTCATTTAACCTGTTAAAGGAGTGTCAAATAATTTCCATACCCTGGCAGAGAGTATAAGAGGGTATAAAGTTGCAGAAAAGTGTGTCTATAGAAAAATCCATTGCTGCTGCCTTTTAACACTTTCAACGATTTTGTCACATTGGTTCAGTTTTACGGGCAAAACCTCATTTTCGCAGTTACAAATTGCCGTAGAATGCCCGTCGCCGCTGGTGTGCTCTGCAGTGGGTCTCTGACTTGTTTCATGAACACTATGCATATTATGAGTTCAGGTTATGCTTGGAACAGCCTGTTGTGTCAGCCACATTAAGAATGGTGATATCAAATAGTGCACATTGGCTTTTGGATACTATTATTTAGGCAAACAGATGGCGTGAACACCCCCATCAAGCGTCGCAATAACACCAACATGACTTATAGTATTTATGACGGAAACGCTGTACAATTTCCCCTCGCAGTCTTTCAGCTTGATTTTTTCTCCTTTTTTTGGAAACTCTGTTTAGTCATTTACCTATACTTTGACGTGCATACGGAAACCCTTTAGACGCACGACAAACCTCGTCGTTCCTACTGCAGTTGCATTCAGGTTAAGATCGAAGTGTATTCATGGCATATACTTGGGTAGTGTTTCGCTTCGAGGATCAAATTCCTACTGATTTGGCTTTCCCCACTGATGACCATATTTCTTCTTTAAAAAAGTTTAATATATCCAAATGTGCATGCAGAAGTCAACGACTTCTACGCAGAGGAAAAACACATAGGCCTTTATGGATATAATTATGAAGCATATAAGTCAAGCAGAGATATATAAAACCAGGCTTGCGTTCTTTTCATTTTCTTGCAATCAAAACTAAGGTAGATATACAGTACATGGGTCGCTAATACGTCTCGGCACAAAAGCAAGTTAAAGCAAGTTGCATATCTAAAACATGTCGACATTTTTTCTAGCAACAGCAGTTACTCAAGGTTAACTTGACAAATACAATGTAAGGAACTTTCTTAGTAGTTTTAATAAAACATATATCCATTAACCCTAACAGAGCCGGGTTATTTTGGCCCATGTCACGGCCGGGGGGGGCGGACTCTGCCCTCCCAAGAACTCGGCCGTGCCTGGCTCGATTTTTTTGCTTGTACAGAAACTCCTTATCATTACAAATGTGAAGTTATAAATCAGTCAAATACACGGGTTTGTTGTCACAGTCATTTTAAGTTCAGGCCAGCACACGTGCGTGGAGCACCGCCACGAAAAAAGTACATGTATATATTTTTGGCCGACCCGTCCCAGAAAAACGCGTGCTGCGTAAGAAATGTACCTTCACTTTTTTGTGCGAAATTGGTGTCAAAATGACCACAATTAAAGAGTTACTTTAAAACTCCTGAAGGCTCAAATCCTGAAAAAAAGTACCGCGGCGATATCGAAAAATCAACTGTCGAGGGAATCCTCCCGGCTCTTTTAGGGTTAAACCTGTTTGGAGTACAAAGTTAAGAGGCTGTTTGCTTTGAAAATCTTTAATTTCAAGGTATCCCGTTAGCTACTTGTTTGAAAACAACAACGAAGTAAAACAATAGAAATAAGCTGAAAATTTAAAGGGCCTGACGTTACTCACCTAACTGAAACTTTCTCAGTGGCCTTGCATACTTCAGACCACCTCTGTTCTTAAAAACAAAACACTGTGTTATCATTGTGTAACTTTTGGTAATTAACACGGAAACATGAGACGGTCGGGAACGATTTCTGGAGTTTAAGCAATCTGTAAGTACAGGTGGCAATCTTAGTCCAGGAAACTGGTTTTTGTTGATGAAAATGAGTTCATTATGATTAGTTTTGGACTTTTCCATATTAGGTTTGCTGTGAAAATTTCCAGACTTGTATCTGGCCCAAAACTCGACTGTTGCAGACATGAGACGGACTTGAGACTGGCATTTGGGATTAAGCGAACTCGACTGGGCAGTCACGCTACTGGTATCAATCACCTGTCTGTACAGTGGTACATTTGAAGCCACCCTGAATGGACGCCGACGGACCACGCGGATTTAGCTCTCTCGGGGTGTGTCAGTCGCAATTAGAACGCTTGTTCCACTTTGTTCCTCGATTCACTTGTTACACATACAGCAAAGTTGGCGAAACACTCTGGCAAAATACCGCCTGTACTTCATATTTAAGAGAGCGTACAGGATTGGGTTTATGGTGCTATTGCACCACAGCAAGTTATCGGTCACTTCTTGCACGTAGTAGTTAATGCAGTCGCCGCAGAAGGCCAAGATGGTGTTCTTGATGTAAAACGGTAGCCAGCAGAGAATGTACGCCCCGACCAAGAGGCTGAGAGTTACAGCCGCCTTGCGGTGCTTCTGGAACTCCCTGTAACGGTGGAAGGTTGCCCGTCGTGTCGATTGGGCGTAGCTGTTCGCTAGGGGGCTCTGGTGCGAAGTGGGTTCATTCGACGGCTCAGGTGACGAGCAGGCGGTGCTGGCCACTGCGGTGTGGGCCGTTTCTGCACCAGTATTCGTCCCGCTGTCGTCACGAATGAGCAACGTCAGGGATGTCAGCGAGACTCTGCCCGGGATAGCTTCTGTAATGTACAACAGGCCGCTCGCTCTGTCACCACGTGCTGTCTTGAAAGACGGGGCAGCCACACCGCTTGAAACAGTGGGGACAGGATCTCCAAAAGTAAAGACCAGTCCCTTGGCCCGCTTCCTGACAAGAAGGTACAACCTGGTGTTGAGGTACACCAGGACAATCAACGGAATGATGAACTCTATGGCAATAAGAAACAGATTCAGGTACAAGTTTTCACGGGACTGTAAGTCGCATTCAAAGCTGTAGTCGATAATGTTCTCTCCCGTGACGGGAGACCACAAGACGACAACCGCCGGGAAGAACACCAAGCAGAATGCCCAGCAGCTGCAAATGGTCAGCGTTGCCCGACGCCGCGTCTGCACAACAGCGTACCGGAGCTTCAAAGTGACCAGCCGGTAGCGATCCAGACTGATTGAGATGATGGACAACACGGACGCGAAGGACATGGCGTAGTCGAGGCTGAGCCACAGCAGACACGGCACCATGCCCAGCACCCAGTCGTCCGTCAGCAGCCAGACGAAGTTGAAACCCATGATCAGCCCCACCAGGAAGTCGGCCACGGACAGGCTGAAGATGAAATAGTTGGACACCCGGCAGCGGATGGCCGGCTCTCTTACGAAGGCCGTGATGACGATGAAGTTGCCCAAGATGGTCACCACCACGATGGGCCCGTAGATGAAGCAGACCACGAGGGTGTGTGCGAGGTGTGAGCCTTCATCTGACGACTCACAGTCGTCGTCACCACCGATAGAGGAGCTGCTGTCGTTACTAATGCATACACCCCCTCTATCCGATTCATTCATGATTGCCCAACTCTCCTGTTTGTGCCACATCAAAAACATTAAAAATCTGACATCAGCTCCAATACGTCGGTATACCAGTGACACTGGGTTGGTTCTAAAGAGCGTTGGCAATGCAAGTAGAGACACCGTCCTTGCAAATCTACATGAGGAGACTCCGTCCGTTTGTGGTGTGACATGAACACCATTTTGAACCAGAGTTCTGTTTCGATGCCGCCGTAGCTTTGATCGAGGCTGATGCACTGTCGAAGCGGGGATGGAGAGTATGTTGCATACACGTATAGCGCAGCTCCTTCCACGTTAACATGTACGCAGTGACGGCACCCGCCATCTGGCCACTCATTGCGCAGTCGCCACCAGCACGTTTGACCACGGTCCTCGTGTCACGTTGTCTGGTTCAATGCGCATGCAAGTACTACCACTGCCTCTCTTTAAAGGGGACATTCCTGTAAGTTCCGCCATACATTTCGCTTTCAATCTCATGGGAAATGTCGTTCAGTCGTAGGGTTTGTTACAAAAACTCTGAAATATCTATGTAATTTGCTCGATCTTAATGCGCGATCGTTTAGGAGAGCATCATCGTCACTATTCACTATTGCAACCGCCAACATTGTTGTCACTTTCATGGTAACGCCACCATCGTTACCATGACTACAATCATTGACACCGTCGCCGCCATTTAATAGGCATCTGAATTAGGTAACCGTTTCAGCTTCATTGGCGCAAAAGAAGGTGAAAAAAGAGAATGGTTAAACTGGCTTGCGTAGTGTGGGTTCTAACATTGAGGATGGCCGTGGTTTGAATCGCATATAGCACAAAGTGTAATATTCTCTCTTTCTTCAAGTCTGTCTTCCGTTGGAAAAATATCAGTTTTGAAAGGCTATTTAATTTGTTGCAAAGCCTTGACCTTTGTTTCTTCAAGGGGCAAACTCCTTAAATGCACCATCATTACCCAACACGTCCCCCTTCATCAGCACCTTTTCCCATGATGTTCGTCCTCATCACGTTTCGCACCACTGCGTCACCGCCTCCGCTTGTATCACTAGGACTCTGCCACAGTAATCTCATCGAGGAAGGGTACAATTCCATCTCTATCAAGGCGCGCAGGTCCCAGTGCGTAGCCCCGTCAACATCTCCTTGGATATCAAATTCTGAAGGTGACATGCGCGTTTTGACATTTCACTTTAGGGCCAGTGATCAGTTTAGCAAGTGGTAGAAACTCACTTTTATTCCTTGTTTGTACTTGGGCATAATCTCTGCATCGCTAAAAGCCAATAATATGGAAAAAACCACCATCAAGAGTGTCCTCTTCCTAATCACATGAGTTGTGAATACCTCTAGTTGAAACTTTATGTCTAAGATGGACAATACTAGGCAATTATTCGAATAGTTGGATATTTGATCGAGTACTGAGTATTTGAATAACTATTTTCAAAATCGAATACTCGGAAGTGACAAGTCAATGAAATAAGGGGAAAACTATCATTTGGTTGTAAAATCACATGTCAAAATGTTACGGGTAAATTTGAAAGTAATTGCTTACGCGTACCCAACAGTAATCCCGAAAATAGTTTTCCTCCAAGTTCTTCTGTCTCTTGGTTATTGTATTTCTGCGTGTGTGGGAGTTTGGCTAACCCGAATATTGGATCATCCTATCGAATTTAAAGTCGCATATTCAAAGTCAGGTGCCTTTGTTGCCTCCAGCGTTCCGTTCAAGTGCTCTCTGATCCACTGCCCATGACATTCCATCAACCTTCATGGGATATTCATGCAAAATTGCCCTTCGCCAATGATCGTTACTCCTAACCCGCTCCCAACGTGTCATCTAGAAGCATAATTATTTGTGAAGTGCCATTAACGAAATGCATCATTTATGTGAAAACAAAGCATGAGACAAAAATGGCACGCTTTTCCGGCTGGCAATGGATGAATCCAAAGTTTTCAAATAGGGCCATTAATGCAGATGAGCAGTCGTCAAATATCTGTGATTTTATTGAAGTGTTCTGTAATTGATGGAGACGATAAAGAGGATAACCGTACGTGGAATCAGGAGCGAGTCGTTCCACTTTGTGTAGAGTGGAGAAGCAAACTGAACTACGACATAATTCAGACTCGGTCAGAATCCTCAGGAACCGAATAAATTTGTTCCTGTTCGCTGTAATGCATGTACTTAATATTGCGCGCGGGAGCATTGTCAGCGGATATCGTGGAAATCTAGCCCCTCTCATCAGCGGGCAAATGGTTTTCCAAAGGAAAGGAATACCATCGTTTCAGACGATGCCCACTTTTACCAATTATCACGAGCAGTCGGCAGTTGGGGTAATGGGTCCCCAAGCGTGATCTGCAGTACGGAACGTGCTCATACATTTCAATCGTAATGATGTACAGTGTATGAAGACGCCACCAGTACGCGTGTGTGAACAGATACCATATTGACATAGACGACACGCGTCTCGTGTCCATGTGGAACGCAAAGTAATGCCTGTTTTTCGTCCTGGCATTGATTGGTTTCCATGTTCCCCACTTGTGTCTCCAGAGAGGAAGAACCTGAAGCTGCATCTTCTGATGATCGTTTCTTGCATTTGTAGGATGAAATGGTAGTATAAACAAATGATGAGCCCTATTCTCGAGTCAGCCATCTTGAATCGAAGCGAGTTGGTCCCTGTCTTAATGTCTTACAAGCTTAATATGTCTGGAAATGATGCAGTTGAAGCAAATCACATATTACCATCCTTGTGCTCTAAAGGGTAATTCCAAAATATGGATAAAAACTCATGTCACCTTTATTTTCGAAATTTTAAACATCAAAGCGGCACTATACCTATAGGCTCCATCTATTGAAGAGTGTTCAACAAAAAGTTGATTCGGGGTGCACGACTGAAAAGTCCACCTTGTGAATATTGTGTATCTATGCTTTAAATAGATTTAATAAAAAATAAACATACATCGTAACGGTGTATCAGGACTTTGTAAACTATTCTGTTGCCCTCACGCGACCACTATGCTTACATTACCCTTTCTTGTTATTAAAGAATACATGGAATTTATGGAAGTAGTGGCCGTTTGTCTCATAGCCCATGCTTTTATGTTTTGAATTTAGATGATGATGTAAAACAGTTGCAACACTTTGAACAACTCTTTGCGAAATCCAATGTCTCACAGTGCGGGCGCAACAGTTTAGACGGTATGATAGTTGGCCAAGCCCCGCTTAATGCGGCATATACCGACCCAAATATCCAATAAAACATAGCCGGAGTGCCTGGTATTAGATGATTCAGAAAAAAATGCCATTTGAACACTGGCGACGCCACATGAGCAGTTGCCTCGTTTCTAACAACGCCGTCATGGATACCACGTAGCCGTCTACCATATACTACAGGTATCGTAACCGCACGTGCGCGTGAAGATTTTGAAAGTTCGGTATCATAACATTAATGGGATAGGCCTAAATGTGGTTTTCCGGAAAGAGCATAATAACACCAACCCTAAATTCAGGCTTATTGTCAATGCTCACTTTCCTTGTTTAACTGGTAAACAGTATAAATGATCAAATTCAACTACCCCTCAAAATAGAGCAGAAATCAATGAGTACGCTGCAGGAAAGTTTAGTGTGTCGTTATTCAAAGGGCAATAACGACCTTGTTAAGTTTAGCTTTTAAAATAGCATCATCTTACATTAAAATGTTTTCTTGTGAGATTTCTTGGTAAGGTTATGAAATTTTAGGCAGAAGTTTATACAGTTATGCCTGAAATATTTGCAAAAAGGTTTGTCAAAAAATTCAATATTTTTTGTGGAATTGAAAAACTCCAGGATTGCTCGATTTCTTGAAAAAATAGGGAGCATTGCTACGCCTATGTTTAAAGAGAGTAATGGCTTTTATACTGCGTATGGTATGATATAGAGATGTTGAAGGGATATTCCATTCAATTCCGCGTTCTGTTAATGAACGGTGCTCCAGTGAATCTAATTGAAGGACGTTTGGTTTTTTTGTGTGTGTCTTTGTGACTAATGCCACCTGTCAAATTCTTTTCTTGTTTCGTTTAATATGGTTCATAGCATCTTGTAAGAGAAATAGTCATGCTTCTGATTGATTTTTGAGAGATTTTTACTTCGTTCATCCCGAGCGAATTTATCATGGAACCAAGATAATCCATCGCACTTCCATCCCACGGGGTTACACAGACGAAAATACCGCATATCAAAATAAGTAATTATACTACGGGAATTTTGTGGTGTCAATTCAAAATCGAATTCCGCGCCTAACGATTTTGTGATGAAATTGATGGGTATCTCTGGCGAGTAATTGTGTATGACATGACAAATTTTCTTGATGAAAGTCGGCAAGGCGTTTTTCCATTCCACGTATAAAAGCTCAGCAGCCATTTATAGCCTCACTTGTCCTTTGATGTGTCAAAAATGTCAACAATCTAACAGTTCAGAGAAGAAATCTGTTTATCTCACGGTTGTGGACATCCCAGCCCCGTCGCAAAGTAGTTGCTTTCTTGAAAGAAACGTCGTGGTCGACTCCACTGCATTTTGGTTGGCAAAATAGACCTGACCACTGAACATACTAACGCGTAAAGGCGGATTGAAATTTGTTCTCTCTGTAAAAGTCTTTTGCCCCCTTGTGAAATAGGTTACTGTGATTTCTAGTCGGTCTAATGTATGGTCCTTTCCACCCTGCATAAATTTTTGGCGAAGCAAGAGTTTGGCTTACATTGTTTTGTCGGATTACATCCCCTTCCTCATACTCTTAGAACAATTCATAGTCTTGGCAAAACAGCGATTCTGCTGTTCAAAAGGGGTGATCTATGCAAAAGAGTTAAAAAGTAAGACAGTACTGGACTCATTACCACATAATCTCATTAAATAACAAAAATCAGTGATAACAATATTGTTTACTAAATTCAATATTTTACCTTTCCTCAACATTCTTACTTTTTCTTATAATTAATTTTTACAAAGTCATGTGCGCATGAGTTTGAAGCGCTTGTTCACCTGTTGGAATTAATTGCTGTTTAGAACATCGCTCACTAAAGCAATCAGCGTACCGGTGTACCAATTACAGTGTCGTTGTAACAAGGACAGAACGAGAAAGAAGGATTTTAGCATAGATTAAATTGCGCCAAAATATCCTTCGCCGTCGAGGAGCAGCAAAATAGCGAATAAAACGTGCAGAAACAGATCATTAACGGCGCTTAATTTCCCTGGGGCTTTGACGGTTTATTCACGGTCGGGCTCGTCGACTAAACTACGGCCGACTCGCAGCAAAACGATTAAGAGATTATATGGCCCCATCCCCATCGGCATTAGACGTAATTAGTATAAAGCTTTCGATCCTTTGCAATTGTCTAATGGTTTGCCGAGGAGACATTATTCAACCGCCAAAAGACTTCCTCCATGCTGTGATGTTCTTCGCGGTGAAATTTTGTGTCCTGCCATTTTTTTTACCTCAAAAGCACGTACTCAATCGTGTACCAAGTGAAATTGGGAAAACTCACTGCCCCGCCCTTTGTGACACCCCTTTTGTTCCGAGAATGTAATGAAACAGAACTACATAATTATTTAGGGTATTAAAAACCATCAAACTGTGTTCACAAAATTGGATATGCACAATTGCATGTGTACTGCGCAAAACTGTTGCCATAGCGGGGTGTTCACCCACTTTGGGTTTTAAATGACCACGTTAAACAGCAACCAACAAGAGCGAGCTGTTCTAGAAAGAAAATGTTAATGATCCGTATGACGAGATTGCAGGTCAAGGCCCAACTACGTTGAACAAGCCATCATCAGAAAGCTGTTAAACTATTAAATCAATTGTGTGACACGTTGTGTTTGATCAGAAATCCAAACACGCAAATGAACAACTGCCATCATAAAAGCCTTCATATAGCCTATAGGTTGTTCAGTGTCAAGGGCGTGGTTCAGGGTATGGCAAGGAGGGATTCAGAGTTGGTTAAAACCTATCAACATAATGGAAAGACTTCGTTTGGGACAAAGTGTCAGTGCATTGAGTATAGTGTACCCGTATCTTTTCCCGTGGCAACACAATCATACTGCCATTTCTGCAAAACAGTGCTCCACTTTGCTTTGCATATTATTGGATACTAGTGAATGAAATGAGATTTTAGGATCAACGTTTTATTCAATAAAACGGAAAATGACCAGGAACCCATAAAACTTCCACACTCCAAAGGGATGACAAAACAAAAAGCGCAACTACCACTGCAAAACACATGCATCACGGAAATTGCACATGCCGGTACAAATCGACCTGTTAATTACACAAAGCGTCTGAGAATCAAGTTTCGCTAACAAAAGTCTCAGTGGGTTACTCCTCCGATTGTTTGAAACAAATATGCCCGTTACAGTCTTCAAAGCGGTTACTCTCTTCGGATTGGAGCTATTCTTGTGATGTACCTTTAAAATTTCTGGAAACATTAGGACTAACCGAAATCAAGACGGGATGCAATTTAATGTCTAGCTGATGTTTCTCACCGACCTGCTTCCTGTATCAGTGAAGAGGAGCCCACTCATTTTAAATCAAGTGACTAAGTGCAGTGGTGGACTAATTTCAATTCCTCTGGTTATTTCCTCCTTAAGTTCCCCTTTTTTGAAGGTGGAAAATTGAATAAATCGTTTTTGTAGACTCCAGGCCTTCCCTTGAGACAAAGTACGAGTTCACTGGTCGCTTTAGGGATCATCTTCAAAGAAGAAACTCATTCAGTTCAAGCAGTAGGGAACGCCCGTCCGCAGTTTCTTGTTTTACTGAACGTTTGTTTCCTTTGTTAGTGTGTACATTTCTTTTGAACCTACGTACCTATATACACTGTACACGTCAGACCCTCATAAACTGTTATATTTGGCGAGTTGGTCATCTTGGTACATGTATAGTTACCATGTGACTTGATTGTCATGCTCCTATTAGTCCTCAAAGTTTACTCCCCGGAGTCCCCCTCTAACAAGTTGCACTTTACATTATGTGCAATTCCGAGAATCCGTAGCTAATTTTTATGCCGAGAATCCGTAGATAATTTTTTATGCCGTTGGAACATTTAACGTGGAGTTGTAGATCACTCATGTGAACTGACGAGGGAGTACATAAATATAAGATGAGCCATCGTCACTTTAATTATGACAGGTGACTCATTTAATTTTTTCCTTGTAAATGAACATATAAAAAGCATTTTAATGAATAGATCGAGACTGAATAGATCAAGATAAAGAAATAGCAATCAATTACCGAGTCTGATCTGCAGTGTGGCCTTTGTGGTTTGAGAATTCAGTCCGCGAACCTAGACATACCAGCAACAAAACCGAAAATGGGACATGGAATAATGTATAAGCGTAAATGACCGCGTATTTCTCTCGCGACCCGTCGCTTACCTGCATCGCGCCAGGTGAACACAAGGCCGATCCAGCGCCCGTTGTTTACAGCCACGTCCATCGTCAGTCCGTTCACGTCACGTAGATCGAGAGCGAGGTGCAATCCGTTACGGTCAGCGCGCTGCGTCGCGCTAAAACAAATTACAATTCGATTTTGACAATTGCAAATGCTGACGCACAGACTTCCTAGGTGTCAATCTCAGCAATCTTTGTTGAATTCGATCAAACCTAAACACCATTTTAGCGATGTCCTGAGTTTCATTATGTTATCTTGTGAAGACGTAATTATCCAAGTGAATTTGGTTTATGTTTGTGTATATGTTTAATTTAAAGCGACGTCGTCGTAACTACATAACGAATACCAGATGATAAGAGAAATTTTAAATGCGGCCTCCACTATCATAACAGTGATTGTGGTGATATTATAATGCCGGAAATAGTGTCAAAGATACACACTTTGTTATTTTGTCGTCTTTTTCACTCGTAGCTTGCTTTTTTCGCCTAGCACATATATCAAGATATCCGTTTATGAAAATTGATGTGATCACATTATGGAAATGAGAGGTGTCTTCAAGCAATATTCCTTACCCTGAGCAGGGAGAATTAGTTTGTCACATGAATATGCTACTGAATGTGGGTCATGATCATTTTTGCTCGGCCACCGCCATGCAGTTAACGTCCTTTTGTTATTGGCTAATCTTGTCCTCCGGCTTCAGGGTGCTCTGTCCTAATTCAAGGAAAATTCTCAGCCAGGCCGAGGCGCTTTTAAAAAGTACCCCTGCAAATTCTTTCCAAAAGAGGGCTCTGTGTGGGCCAAAAAATTACGGCATTGTGTAAATTTGGCCTAGGATCATCTCTGTAGATTCAGGGGCACCTATCTGAGGGCAAAACAGATAAAATGTGATTGAAAATTTTTCAGAAGAGCGTGAGAAAGGTGAGGGATGTCATTTGAAAACAGGCTACTGAGAAGACTTGGGAACGTTCACTTTTGGGGGGGGGTGAGTTTGCTTTTGGCGGATAATTAAAAGATTTATTGGTTAACCTACTAAAATTTGAAAATCAAATGAAATCTGAAGGACCAAACTACACATTGTTTTGTTTGAGAGGCCTCAGGGCCTTCAGTTGCTCGCCATGGCGTTCCAAACTTTGTTGATTTTACACTGTTCTCAATCTCAAGCTTGAACTAGTTCAGTGCACCTTTCAAGGCGGTGTAGTTACGAAGTGAGGTTCCCCATTTTTGTCGAATCAGTGGTGTGGAGTCACATGGAAATTGGAAATTTTTGGAACTCAGGATGTCTGTTCCACATTGGGGAAAATTCTGACACTGTTGAAATCGCAAGGGAAATGTCTGTTAGAATGGCCCTTTTTGGACGTCATAACAATTTGATTCATGGAAAATTATATCATTAAGATCCGTCTGTCGTCGTTCATGAACAAAGGTTTCTTAAGACATGTATTGCAAAAGTGACCCAGACGCCTTTTCTTTTCACATCAATACTGAAAACAAAAGAATGAGTGAGTGTCCTGCCAACCGTGGCACGGGACAGCCAGAGTTCTTTGGATTAATCAGGTGCTCCGGAATGGTTTCAATTGGCATTTGTTTTGTTTGCTAACGGGTTCTTGCCGCCTCTTTATCATTTGGACAAACATAATTATCCTCAAAGTGTAGGGTTTCGACGCATGGATGGAGATTTCCCGTCATAAAATTAATTGAATCATTTTTCGGCTATGAAAAAAACCATTCTTGTACCATGTCTGGCTCGTGTCAGTTCAAAACAGGATCGAAAAGTATCAGCGTAAAACCAATAAGCCAGAAGGTTAAGTCATGATCTAGAGTCTGATCGGAGGAGCGGCATTCTCGAAATTGAATTTTTATCTCCGAAGTGCTTCATCGTGGAGGCCGCATGTCTAATACTGGTGTTAACGTTATGATAGATTTGCCGTTCTTTTGAGATGAGGAGTTATCATTTATAATGCAGTAAATGCAGGACAGGCGCAAAGGCACACGACTCTTCACTGTTTACTTCTTGCCTCGTCATGTTTACTAATATCGGCTTTTTGACGCCCACAGTAATGGAACTGTGTTTCAACAATCATCCATGAATCACTCATTTTATAAAAATAAACGGGGAATTTCCGCATGCATACGTTAATTAGGTTGCGCCAAATAGCATGCTCAACTCTTGACTTGGGTGCACATGAAGCCAGCGATTTGGAGTTGCGATGGGACTTATATTGGGGCGTGGTCTACAAAATAAGGGGGTTGTGGATCGATAGAAAGCCAAATTTTCCGGAAACTGTCCAGACCGGGGAGCGGATGAGGAGGAGTTAGAGCGCTAACGGCAACATGCTCTCATCCATGTTTCTAGTTTATTTCTGGCAGTTTGTGGTAACCTACGCTTATTATTTTAGTAAATTCTCACTTTCTAAGCGGTCGGTCACTAAGGTCGTTTGCATAAACCACAATTTCATGTAGTCTGTGTTCTTCTCAAGTGAATATTTCCCCAAGGGAACAGACACAATTCAGTCGAGACCGCTTGTAATAGAACCTCCGTAATATGTCCTCATTATCTGATTTGCTATTTGTAGTCTTTAATTTGGAGCTTTTTTGTTTTTATGCAATGGAAATTACCATATGGAACTTCCCGAAATAAAGATGTATAATGTCTTTTTCATTTTGATCTTACAAAGAAACACGATACTCTAAAGAAACAACAGAATTACAGAATATGCTTTAAAAGTAACACGGAAAGCATTTTCGGCAGCAAAAATTACGACGACTTTTCCTGTTATGTTATTTACCGTTTTTTAAATGAAAAAAATAACGGAATAAACTCTAAATACTTGCTCTTTAAAAAGACGGATAGAGTGAAAAAATTCTGTAAGATAAATCCATAAATTGACTGATTTGTGTTTACAAACTATTTAGTCTGTATTTCAGCGACATAAATTGGAATCAGTTATGTGAAAAGAAATATGATATAAACGTATTTACGGGAGATAATTACTGAACAGCTCGGATAATTTCACTGCCGGAGCCTTTGCCCAGGAAAAAATGGAAATATTTGAACAGTGAGACTGCAACACTCTTCGTTTTGTCTAATACAGTGCGTACGTTCTATTCTGTGTAGAAGATGGGATGGGGTTCCATGCAAGCCATAACATTACAAGGAAGGTGTGCTGCTTCGAATGGAGAGCAGCAACAGGGTTATTTCTTCATTAGTGATTTATGGACAGTTTCTTGGTGAAACGGGTCGAGAAATCTCCATCTTTAGAGTCTGTAAAGATGAGGTGTCGAAAGTAATTCACCAATATATAGCTTGTTGTGAGCTTATTTCGGCTTAAAGGATAACTATGATGAACGTTGATTAACGTTACAGAACACGAAATCATGTGGGTTATATCTGTTGATCTATGCATTCGTCTTCAGATGTGGCACCGTAAATAGCCGTCGTTCCACCACCCGCACACGGAATGCATCGAGCTTGTTGCTCCGAAGGCTGATACGATCCCAGTGGGCAAGGCTGACATGGATGGAGTCCAGTTGCACTGAATGTTCCTGGGCCACAGATAACTGTGAATAGAAGGTAAGTCTTGTAATTTGAATGGATAATTCTTTATTTAACTTTGTCTCAGAGATTTAGGTGGTAGACTGAGATTGCTTCACTCATTTTTTACAATTTGCAAAGCAAGTTTACACTGTCTAGACCTCGTATTATTGTCGCAGATAAAAAAAATGGAAATCAATAGATCGAAATCTGATATAGAAACCGGATATATTCAGTTGACAGCAATATTTTCTATAAAAGAAAGGCTAATAGGAATATTCTCCCAGAGTAGACCTGCCTTGGCAGTCGCTCGGTGACCTAGCTCCCTTTGTTGACGTGGTTGTACCTTCCATACACGGCAAGCAGGCCATTTGCTTGAAGTTGGGCTGGAAGGAACCCCTCGGACACGGTCGGCAAGTGGTCAGTCCAGACGGTGAGAACGTTCCGGGTTTACACTCCACTGCCGTTGCAAAATAAAACGAAGCAGCTCTGTGTGGTCATTGACTTTATTGGCTCTCAATGCGCGCAAGTGGAGATCAGATCTAAATACTGTCGTGTGTTTTCCCTTTGCATATATTCATAAAAACCTCCAAGGCGCTTTACCCATGCCAATACGGGCGATTCACAATAGTGCGCCACCAAGAGTTTGCAACGCGTTGGCCAATCATAACGCGCGAAATTTGTCGACCCTTTCCAAACGTGCATTGGGTCGACAAATTTCGCGCATTGCGATTGGCCAACGCGTTGCAAACTCTTGGTAGCGCACAATTGTGAAACAGCCGTATTGGTTGAGAACCCATAACGCGCCCGTTTGAAATGGTTGATAAAACACCAGCAAGCCGCGAAAGTGGCCCCAGAACGACGACCTACATGCAGATGTATTTCGAGTTCTTAGCTGCTTGGGTGACGTCATAACTTCAACATGTATTTTAATTCAAATGAGCTCAATTGCCTTCCCCCCATGGATGGGTTTGAAGCTTCTTGAAATTTGGGTGAGAAAACGGTTATGTTTAAAACATAACTTGCAACTTGATGTAAAGTATCTTATGCATTCCCTAATCTGTTCTGGTGTGACGTCGTAATTTTGAAATGTGTTTATTTCCAGCAAAAGAACAAAAACGTTCCCCCGGATATGGGTGGGTTTTGAAACCCAAGGAAGTTTGAGGTTAGAAGAGATGGTTAAAACCATTTTTGCAGCGGATTTAACTTTAAAACAGTAAATATAAACGAAAAAATCTAAGTAAATTACCAACATTATGTAAGTCGTTTGTTTACAAACACGTTAAATTCGATTGCATAGGCCTACTCGTGAAGAAGTGTTAGTGTTTTGTATTATTTTTGAAAAATAGAATTTCCAGGTGTTTTCAAATCTCAAGCTTCATTTTTTTGGTTTTTTTTTCTGACCAAACGACCCTCTGGATCACCAACGGCAATTACGAAGTTTTAAGCAGGTCTACAGTCCGGTCCATATAGATAAATAATCTTTACATGTTTTGTAGACTCTGGCCAGCAATTGTTGATAGGAACTATAGCGTTCCCTAAAATTCAGTGTGGGGGACATATCGAATTGAAACTGAAACTTTGCTCACGGCGGCACTCGTTGACGTCCTTGGCTCGGGATCCATCGGTCCATGTCCCCCAGGGACACGGCTTGCATTGATCCTGTCCCTCCTCGTCCTGGTACGTCCCTTCAGCACAAACTTTGCAGGTTTCTGTTTTGCCGTCGAAGTACGAACCCACAGGGCAGCTTACTAACAGTGAAATTAATTAACAACAGATGAGAAATTGTGGTCAAATACTTCGATAACGATCGAGTAAAAGTGGCATTAATTGTCACCTCCAGAACAGTTAATTGTTTCTCGGTTATAATGTGCTGAAGTACATCAAGGCATACACAAGATGTTTGTATGCGTGGTCTGGCTTCCATTCGGTCTTCTATGGAACAAGGTGCAAGTGAGCTTTACCATTTCCACAGAAGGTGCATCATACGTTCCTTTTACGAGCCGAATAACCATCGGTCAATTTGTACTTCACTTTTCAAATTTATGTGCATGGTACATACTACACATTTTAGTTTTACTGCATGATTTCTTCAGCTTTCAGTTGTTTAAAGGTGAAGTCGCTTTCGTGTGTTTATACACTTACTGCAGTCAGTATCATTCAATGCGACGGATCCACGACGGCACAGTGGAGCACTTTTGTTGATCGTGACTGCGCCCTCTACGATGGGAAGGGTTTCACTCTCAATCAACAGTTGCATCTGTCCAACCTGTGCAAGTCGTTCGTAGTCTCGGCTGATTTCATCAAGTGTCTGCCTGGCGTGTTCCAGTTGATCATGGTATCGCGTTTTATCCTACGGAAACCATTACCCGACACAACAAACCATAATTTTCCGAGAACAGAGGAACGATTAGCAAAAGCATAGGCGAGCTTAATACAGACCGTCCTAACTGAGAGGGTGGTATTGTAAACAGAAGCCTCCTTACCGAAGACCGGATCCGAGTTGCCACAGTGAAATCTAAGGTGACGATGTTGCTTAGGTCTGTCTCGTCAGCAAAGACAGTCTGACGGCGTCTTCTTCGCCGCCTTTCCTCGTCAATCTCCCCACAGTACACGGTCACGTACTCAACCCTGCGGAAACACACACCGGCTTTGTCAGACACCTGATGAAGAACATTAGAACTGCTTCTGAACACTTTACTAAGAGGTTGCAAGCAACTTACGTGCATGAGTTATCCATGACGCAGCCACCGTGTCTTCCCATTACGCTCTCCCTGAAGTCTTCAACGAAGGCTTCTTTGATGGCTTGAACCGTATTTTCGAGCGAGCAGTCCCTCACGTAGTACTGGGATGTCATACCCCGTTGGTACCCGTCTGCAGCTGCTCTTTCTAGGTGCACATTCAACATGAACTTTTACATCAACTCAATTGAATTGGAGCGGCGCAACGTCCGCAAAAAGGATATAATTATTCACTGCTACCTAACTAAAAAACTTGGCCATCGGTGGTGGAAACTGGCTTCATACCGATAGACCACGGCATCCATAGGCAACTCAGTGATTTTGTGATACAGTCTTTGCTAAGTCTCACTGATATCTTTGCCCGTCTGTCTCTACTCACAAGTATTCCCTGAAATCTTTGGATCTGAAATCCACTGGGTATGAGTATTTTAATCACAAGCTGAACATGAATAAAGGATTCAGTTGTGATAAAAGTCTCATGTAGAATCCACGATCGCTAGCCGCGGTCTTTGGTATTGGCCACTGTGTCGCTTGTACTTGGAACGCACGTGTTGGTGGTGTCGGTTCCACAAGATTTTAGAGTGCTCACACTGGGCAAGATGTGAAGACTGAAACGATTTCCAGGTGAAGGTGAAAACTCTCCACCGTCTAAAAATACACCTACACCGTCGATTTAGTCGCAATTACTTGCTCTGATACCGTCACCACCAATCTCCCCAAAGTGGTTTGGATTGCGAGGACGATTGGGGCGTATTAGCCTTGACAATGAAAGCATTCTCACCCGAGCAATCTGGCCAAGGCGTGGCCCGGCCAGGTGGTTGAGTTCGCCAGCTACCCCGAGAGCAGACATACCATTCAGCCGGCGTCTCGGCGAACTCAAAAGCCTCGTTGCAGTAAACCCGGCAGAACTGACCAAAGAGCCACTGGTCACAGGCCCTGAGGCCGTTACGCGGGTCCGGGTAATTTGGACATGAGGACGCTAAAACGAAAACAGGATTTAACGTCTTCGAGACTTTAAATTCTTGAAGCAGTCTTCTGACTTAAATAATAAAACGAATTCACTAATACGAACCGAGCGGTCAAAAAAAACAAAAAAACAAACAAACAAAACACGCCAAACGATTATTAGTATCCCAATTGCGGTCTGAGTCCTGAACCCAGAAAAAACATAACTCACGTCCAAGGCGAATCGTGAAGCGACATTCGCCGCTCAGTCCTGCCCCATCTGTAGCTGTGTAAGTCACGATATGGGAACCCCAAGTCAACTCATCCCCTTGCTCGTGTGACTGAAATGAAACAAAAAAGTTTCTGTTTTTTTCTAACACTGTATTTTATTTACTACTGACTAAAGTAAACACCCCCGCTTCAAATCCCAGGTATGATCGGAGAAAACAACGGAGGAAGTGCTTACTTTTCCGTCGGGATAACGCACCTAAGCTTAACTTTTGATATACACTGGCCCAGGCCTGAACGGAACCACATAGAACAGAACGTAAGAATTATATTGCTTCTCGATATTCAAATTGCACTTAGTCTAGTGTTAGGCCTACTTGGAAAGCCAGCATCAATAAAGCCAACAACACTTTGCGTTTGTCGGGTTTCACAGAAGTAGTTTTGCAGTAATAGGATTGTTACTTTTAGACTTACCTTGACGATATGAAGCTCTTGGTTCGAATTATCAGCGAATTCAGGCTCATCCCACGACACGGCTTTGAATGTTTTGGAGGAGACGATGTCAATAATTGGCCCAGGACAATTTTCCACTGTCGGTGGCTGTGTGTCTGCAGGTGTTATAATAAGGGAACGACAAGTGCTTAACTGCAGTAGCACTCTTTTCATCCGATTCGATTTCGAGCAAGAATTCTACAAGGATGTTGGCATCGCTTTGATCAAAGTGGCCAACCGATCACTGCATCACACTCAATCAGACGGTTTTTTTCCACCATCTTCTAATGTTAAGCATTTTCTATTAGATTTTAAAAAATCCCATGGGACTCGCAAACAGAACGTGGGGATTTCAGTAAGGCGTGTTCGCTCTTCCAAATGTTCAACACATTCAAGATTCGGAATTCGAGCAACAATCTGCAAAAGCCTCAAGTACTGTAAGTTAATCAAGTTGGAGACCTTTAGGCCTGTGGGGATACATTGTCGTGTGCATGGATATCGAGGCTGCGTGAAGAACCCACAGTCGATTTCAACCCTTCTCATGGTGTTCACACATCATTTCTCGGTCCTTGTCGAACATTGACTAAAAGTAACCTTGACGCGTCAATGCCCGAGTGAAGCTGGGTTCCAGCTTTTCTAGTGTGTTTGTACCAAGGCCCTATTGGGCTTTGACCCGGTTTCAGCCCTGTTTCCAGCTCTTCAATTCAATCTAGCGTGATTTCACACATTGGATCAGTAATGTAGTCATAATCACATAATTTCCCTTTCTTCCTTGAACATATTTCTTTTCGAGGCAACCACCTGGAGAATATATGGCCATTACTTACCTTGAATGTCTACTCTGAAAAAGCACACCGAGCTTAGGGCGGCCCCGTCCGTCACCTTGTAAGTGACCACCGTGGAACCGATCTCAAAGCGATGAGGGGATCTCATACCGCTTGGACTGACCGTGATGGGGAAGGCTTCTGCTCCTTGCAACCTGCCATGGACAGTTGGCATGTCCCAGCTGACCTCAGTAGAAGAAAGTCCTAGATCGGCTTCTACGATCACTGAGTCAGGACATGTTATTACTAGTGGGACTTCATCTGAAACCCAAGGTAGATGATTGCGGAAAAATCTTTAAATTGTTAGATCTGTGTGTACGGTTACAGTTTAGTGCATAAAATTCAGAGTGAAGACATGACCAACATTGCTTCGATATTGGTTACTGCTTTGTACAATAACCAGTTAAGGTAACACAGAAGCTATGAAGTATTAGCCCTACACTACTCACTACATGAATGGCCATCCGGCTGTAATGCAAATCCACTGAAACAACTGCAGAGGAAAAAGCCTGGTGTGTTGTGGCACGATTGCGCACAGCCGCCATTGTCAGACTCGCACTCGTTTACATCTGACAGGTAAAATGTAACAAAAATGAAAAGAAATGTAGGAGCATTAGCACACAAGCTATAAGCTTGAAATGTTTTTTTTTCATTATATCGGTCATTTTTTTGGCTTTGCTTTGCTGTTTAGTAGCTGTGAAAATCATGATCTTCATGGAATTGTATCCTTACCGTACTCACAACTACGACCCACAAAACCCGAAGTGCAGTTGCATGTTGCCGTAGGACCGTCATTTACACAGATGCCTCCATTCAAGCATGTGACTGACAGGCACAGGTCCTGCTGTTCACATCTTTCTCCTGAAAACCGACAGTGAACAACAGGGTGATGATTGTGACAGGACATTCCCCAGGAATGACACCTCTTTTTTGTACATTTATTTTGATGTGTAATTTGATTCTTATCCAAGTTCAAATTGGGACCTCACCTGAATAACTCGGAACACACGTGCAGGACAACACTGAACCGTTGTCATGGCAACTGCCGCCATTAAGACAGGTCTCAGGGGCACATGATGCACTCAGGAATTCACAGTTTGTACCATGATAACCCAAGGCACAGTGGCACTTGAAAGAGCCAATCAGGTCGAAACACGTAGCACCATTGCGACACGTCGACGACTGGCAGTCATTTATATCTGCATAAGGAGTCAAAACATGTTCACTTGCGTGTGTGCTTGAGAACGGCTGTAGCAAATTTGGTACAAAATCTTCATACCGTACCTGGACAAAGATGCGAGCTCTGAACAAGGATGACATCTCCTTGGATACCTGTAGCAACATGTGACCAGGCAAGCACGTTACCCGATACTGCACATGACGAATACACTGTTGTTATCTCATCAGGTGTCATGGCGTAGTCCCACATATTCAACTGTAAGAAAGAAAGTTGGTGTTATTTTGTCCTCTTATCAACTTACCGAACTACCACCACTGCGCTGAAGGTTGTCTTTCATCTCACCCTGCCTATTTGGTGGCTTTGTATTTAAATTATGTCGGGCCGATATGTATAATGTCTCTTAGGTATACCTTTGTAACGAACTAGTTATATGTACTAGTTTATTTTAGATATTTTATTTTAGTTTCGTTTTACCAGGTAGGCTTATCAGATGTCAATGAACTGTTTTCCTTGCCGGCCCTGGGTATTGTGTTATAAACGTAGAAAAAAATCAAACTAAGTCACGAAGTAAATGACATATCAAGGTTTCATGTCCAGGAGGGGAAATGGAAATTTCCTTTGTGAAAACAACCGAGCAAAATGTTTTCAACCGTAAAAGAATGCCCCAATGAAAGATATTTCCGTCTCTGAAATGATGGCAGATTCTTATGCCATTTTTCAAAAGATGAGCCTTACCTGGCTTAAATCCCCTACAAAGGCCTGGGTCTTAGCGAAGGAACCTCCGTAGCTGTCTTGTTCCTGTCCCAGGACCAGCACACCCGATCCCTGTATGAAGGAACCAGTCTTGAAGTCATAACCGGACCGTCTGACAGTCCCGTCTACATAAATGGCCCAATGGCCATCTAGGCTGGCCCAAGTGATGGCAACGTGATGCCAGTTGCAGTCACTGGTGGAGAACAATTGTATAGTGACATTCGTGTACATAATATCCGTAACTTCAATGTCTTTTGAAAATGCTTGATGTCCATTAAGCTTGCGTCTTGTAAAATGTAGATATGGACTCTAAAAATAGTACGTTCAGGTTAGCAGCCACAAAACGAAAACGTAAAAGAAGTGAACATTAAGCGAATGCGTCTCCCACCCGAGATAAACAATAACATGTCAGAAGACGCCACGTAAAGGTCAAGTAACTGCTGATCCCTAACGGTTCCTGTATGTTCATTCGAAAATATTTATGTCTCTGCTTAGAATATTGCCTTTTGAGAGCATTAATTTGATTTCTATCTCGGAAACAAATTCATGGCGCATAGTGCACGTGAACTAGGGTTCCTCATTTTCTATTTAGATGCACGAAAAGTGCATAGTGATTTGGCAAGTTTTGGATGGACCCTCAAAATCAAAGCAGAAGACAATTGAAATGGCATTGTTCTACATTTGACAATTCTCCTGCTTCCGTAGATATTTATAATCTTAAATTAATTCAAGATTCCCCCCCTTCACTCCCCAGAGCAAAGTTACCTTGGAACAGCTTGGACGAGTCAATATTCAGTCACTGGTTAGTGGTTACTGGTCGTTACACACTGAACAATTTTATGAAGCATTTAAGCAAAAACCAATTAAACACACCTCCAAAATATTACACAGGCCTACCTGTTGAGCTTCTCATCCATGTACATAAACTCCCCGTTGATAATAATAGCCAAGCTGTTGTAGTCAGTGACAGTGAAGGCGTTGTCTTGCAGCGTGCCGTCTGCCTCACGCGTCGCATATGACAAGGGAGTCCCGGCGTTTGTCTTGTCAGTGGTCCGCATCCAGAGGGCCAGCGTCAGAGCATTGAGACTTGGCATGGTGCCTCGTAGCATCACGTAATCTGATGTGCTGGCCGTGGGGAACAGGAGGTCAAAGTCGCTAGAGAGAGCTGAAAGCATCAAATGATCACGCAAAATAAAAATCATGATAACGGTATACAATGTACCCGGTACTTACCGTCGTAGTGAGTTTTATCAAGTCATATGTAAGTTGTATCTCCTGTCATATGGCTAATGTAAGGGTCAAACCCCACAGTGACATATTTAGAATTCAAATCAAGAACTTCATTTTCAGTTTCTTCGATTTTGTCTAAATTTATGTTCGGAATATGTCTCATATCCTTGATATTTTGGTATAAAGTACGCATCAAAATATCTCATCGTATCGTACCATAATATCTTCACGCATGGGATACGACCAGCTATTGAATCACTGTCATTCTTTGTCAACATTTGAAGTTTCCTTGAAAGTTGTTTTTTCATGTTATTAACTCTTTGACAACAATGTCTGCTGAGCTTGAAACCACGTGCNGGGTTCTCCTTCAAATATTACTGCTGGGCAAGACACGTGCGACCTATTCAAACCTTACGGCGATGCAACCAATCTATGCACACGTTTTGATGCAGCAACGAAGCAAGTCACTCCTATTATATTTGAAACTTTCTTGCAAGGAAAATATTGTAAAAAAGACTTATAACATGAATTGTATTAATAAACAATTATTGACTGCCATTTTATATTACACTATATCGTATTGTAACACCTCACTCACAGATTCTGTGTCTTGATTGGCCGAAAGTGTGTCATGTGACGCTTGCTAGTTTTACTATTTTTATACCAACGCTTCAAAAAGACTTTACCATGCAGCCTCATTCTGAAAAAGAACTATACCCGTAGCAACCAAAGAACTGTATCCGTTATAGCAACGAAAGCATAGGCGTGTATTTCGGCTCATAGCGAACAACATTATTTAATGAATGTATTGAAACGTTACTGTTACGCTTTCAATTCTTGAATTAAATTTGATGAATGTAAATTCCAGTTTGGTGTTTCATTATTGATTTGCCAAGAATTTTGTTCAAGAATTTTACTTTTATTTTTCCCAAATACCCGATCCACTCTAAGACTACAATCAATAAATTTACTCGTTGATCTTCTTTATAATGAAGATCAATGGATATATTCCTTGTGCAGAGGACTTGGCGTGCCTGTGGTGAGTTAGTTCTGCGTGCCATGGTGCACACAGACTCTCGACCAGAGAGATCATAGGGTGCGTTTGATTAGCTTACACGCGTAAGTCAAACTTACACGAGAGCGTTCGTTTAGCCATCACGTGATCTTTGTGCCTGCCTTGGTGTCAGTCACCACTACCCCGGCTGGCGAGCAGGTCTCTGGAGGCTGCCCGCGTGTAATGACGTCACGGATGGACTGTTCGAGCGTGGACATGATGGAACATGGCGGGGACTTGACCTTTTCCCAGAATGCCTTGGCGAATACACTGCAGCGTTCGATTAGCCTCATTTCGAGGCTTCCCTTGCGTGTAACACTAGTGTATTCAGGGAAGCCAATCGAACGCACCGTTAGTAAAGTAAATGCTCGTCACGTCTCATGCGCTCGTGCGCGGTTTCATACGTACGCGTAGGCATCTGCGACGTTCCAAGTTGTTCGTGCGTAATGGGTCAATTTTACGTGCCCTGCGTCACCTCTACTAGTTCTACTTATGATCTCTATGCTCTTAACCAATCTGCCCCACAGACGTAGATCACGGAAAACACCAGCTCCTATTCAAAACTACAGGAGTATTCCGTGATCTACGCGACTCCCGACTAATAGGGAAACTGTCAAAGGTATTTATTAATAGTGTTTAAATGTAGGCCTACCATGCAGGGAAATTTCAGAAACTCCTCTAGCTGGCCTTTATGTACTTGGTCCTATATTCTCCTGAAACATCCTCTTGGGCTTTTGTCTACATCATTGGGAGCTAGGTATGGGCGTCTTCAATCTTGGTCACAGTGTGGTTGTATTTAGTAAGTTAAGGAGATTTGCAGTAGCACCGTAGGACCCTTCAAGGATATCTCTTTCTGAGTATGTATGCTTCTGAAAAGGACCCGTGGATACTCAACATTTCGGGCAGTGTGCTGGGTGTGGTTGTGATAATTGTCCCTGTGTTGATGGATGTATAATGTGCTTTGGCAGGTCGTTCCACAATTTCACAGTCTTCGGCAAGACTGAAGTCTTGAATGCTGTTGAGGATGATTGTGGTATATTGAATTGGTTATTGTTTCCCCTCCTGGATCTCTGTATTTTTGGTTTAAGATGTTCTGAAGTGTCGATGTCCGTGGCTCGAGTATATTTCAAAAGTTGAGTCATCCGGTGGGCTTCATTTGTATCGATTAATCTCTCCCAGCGCATGGACAACAGCGTGCTGGTGACAATACTCTTCCTTGAGTAGTCTCCATGAACAAAACGTACTGCCCTTTGTTGGACCCTCTCAATTGCACACCGTGACAACGTTATAAGGGTTCCATGCAGCAACACCGTATTCTCAGTGTGGCCGGAATTATGTAAAGTATAACATTTCCTTGATCTTTCTGGAAATCATGTGAAATTTCTTTAGTGATGGCATGCCACATCTGAGTTTCCCGTCCCAAGTCATTTTGAAGGTTTTATCGCCAAGTACGTGAACTCTTAATTTCTTCAAGGTGCACACTGTTCATCTTGTGTGAGGCTTCATCAGGGTGTTGTTTACGAGACACTCTCATCTTTTTATATTTCCCAGCAATGAATTGCATACCCCAAGTGGCGGCCCATCCGATGAGGTTGTTGACATCAGCTCACATCAATAATTTCTCGTCTTCCTTGGAATTTGATGATATATGAGACAGTCATCGGCGAATAACCTTGTATTTAAACACTCCTTACAACAGAGTGGATATCATTATGAAAAGACGGACTAAAATGTCGTCCCAGAAGAGTCCCCGTCCCCTGTGGTACACCACTGAGAACTTAAAGCTATCTGAAGAATTCGCAATTGATAACAACTCTCTGCAGCCTTTTGCAAAGAAACAAGGTTATTTGGTGTTTGATTTTGCCCCTGAGTACCATAATAATGGATCTTTTGAAGAGGTTTCTGGTGTGGTATCACATCGAACGTATTTGGAAACTCTAAAACTGCTTTATCACCGGTACTGTTCGGTAATAACACTGTAAACATCCACGTGTGGAATTATCCCTGGCCAGCCGATTCAACACTGTGTTAAGCTTCATTTGTTTTTCCTGGTGCTTGGTTTAGGAATCCATAGTTTAAACAAGTGTGCACTGTCACAACTATTACGGTTTACTGCGAGTCGGTACCCAGACGCCGCGCATCTACAGTCGTATGTGTATTAAAAATTGGCCTTTGCAGAAAGCAGACTCTTGGCATTCGTTGCGGTCTGTATATTAAAAGTTCAAGTAAGACACATGGGAAATACCGCCAGGCAAAGACACTGCTGTGGGCAAAGGCAGCGGTATGAGGCTCAGGTGTTTTTAATCCAGTTCTGCATCCAGCACCATACCAACCTAACTTCCATTTCACTTTTATAACGCGTGATACAGGTTTTCCAGGCCAATTTCGGAAAATGCGCGATTTAATTTGTAAAATAATAATTCAATTTGGCATTCGTTGTGGTCTGTAGATTGCAAGTTCAAGTAAGACACACCGAAGGAATTAGAGTAACTATGGAAGGGAATAAAGTATAATGGAAAGCCTTTTCGGATGTACCGATTTTGTAAAATTTCCATTTCTTTTGAATTTTGAACATGTACAATTTATTTTCATAACATGCAACAAACGGTTTTCATGTATTTCTCGTCCAGTGCCATATTACAGTTTATTACTCTTACTAATAAATTAGCTATATATCCCAAAGCTTAAGACATATTTGGACTTAAGGGTAAGTAGCTCGAGGAACTAGAAAGTCCCATCTCTGAATCTGTTTGTACATCATTCAAGACCAACCTACCGATACAGCTAGCTCCATTTAGGGCAAGCTTGTAACCGTCTGCGCAGGTGCAGATCTTCGTTCCGTTGGGCTGGGAGCAACTCAATGAGCCTGTTCCGCAGTCACATGGCTTTACTACATAAAGGTTATCAAACGGGGTATTCTGTAATTTATTACGAGTGAAAGAATAAAAGAAGGCATTTTTATGAAGAAAAACGAAAGATGCCTATTAATTAGGCACGTTGTAGACAACTCGTGTTCTGCCAAACAGATGATCTTCAGTAACCCTTGGAATTTTGAACCCTGTTTAACATTAACAAATGTAACTTTCTTAATCGTTTATCCTCAACCTCCAACAACACTGCCTTCGCAGGCTCGTTTGTCTACCGCTCGGCGAAGACACTGCTGTCTGCAAAGGCAGCGGTATGAGGCTCATGTGTCCTTAATCCAGTTCCGCACGCAGCACCATACCAACCTAACTTCTATTTCACTTTTATAACGCAATGCCTGTTACTTATAAAACAGCCTCACAAAAGTTTTTTCAAGACTACCTTCGCAAGACCGCTGGTCTGCAGCGAGAGGAAGCCACCTTTGGGGACAGTGACAGCGATATGAGCCGATGGTATTGATACATGCCTCCTGGCAGTCGGCTAGACTATCTTCGCTCTCTTGGCACTCATTGATGTCTGTTGGGAATAACCAGTTGTAAATTTGAGTTACAAAGGTTGCCTAGTTTAATACAGGTTTTCCTGGCCAATTTCGAAAAATGCGCGATTTAATTTGTAAAATAATGATTCAATTTGGCGTCACGGTAGATTTTCAAAACGACTTACAACCTGGTTTCATCTTCAGGATATAAAAACCATTCGATTTAGTTTTGCATCCTTCAAATAAATGAATATGTATTATTTTCATTTAAGAGGTTACAAATAGGATTTCGGTTTGACTGTTCACTGCCAATTGTTCGCTGAAAATCTGCCTTTTACCATGGCCGTCTGGTATTGAGTATTCATTTTCACTTAAATGAAAGTGAATACTCAAAACCGAATTTGAATCACAGCAATTAATTCATACTCGCAAAATATACGTTCCAGTTGATTAGAATATACAAGGCTGACACCACTCTGATAATGAATGTAATGTTTCTCATAAAGGATTATAGAATATTTTGGTATCATACTGTACACAATTGAGGTCTTAATGATTGACCATTGCAAGAAGGCCTGTGTGAACTTGGACTTCGCTGTATGATGTGCTCGTGACAAAACGTGGCACAAGAAGGAAGGTTCCCTCAGCGCCGGTGTTCTATACAGGAGTCGTACAGTTGTCTTTTCAAAGACATCATGAAGGGTTTATTTCAATCATGAATGTTCCAACATTTACATATCAGCTAACCAAACATTTCTAAGAATGTAACTTATGTTAGCATAGAAACGAATTCCAATTCGTGACCAGGAATACTTTAGATAACACCGCCCGCGAAATTGCCTGCATATTGCGAAAAAAGATTGAGTTCAAATCAAGAGGAATGCAGGATTGCAAAGATGCATTCGATTTCGCACTAAAATGAAAGTCAGCATACTAAACGAGCGCATTATCGGGAAATTGAACACTGATTCTATACGACTGAATGCAACCTCATTGCAATAGAATTTTATTTACATAGAAACATCAGTGTTCATTCTACACGTATTTCGCTCGAAAACGAATGCTGCTATTGCTGTTCATTTATGCATTTTCCGAAATTGGCTAGGAAAACCTATATTAGGACTCGCTCTAAGGAAAAAATTCAGTAGCGCGCGTGCACTATGGTCATACTCGAACGACCCAAGTTGAACTCGTATTTGTTATCATTACCTACATTTTGCCATTGGTGGAACCACTCCGGTGTTCATGACCGATGACATTCAGTGCAATTAGTTTCATGTAAATGGTTCCTTTTATACTGATAAATGACAGAAGCTAATGATAGCCATTGGTGAAACCATGCACCAGAACTGGTTCCAAATGGTTGACTATAATGGTCCACATAATTTATCATTCGGGCGATGTTTGGTCAACTTATAGTTAACTACAGTGTTCGCTTAAATTTAGCAGGACTGGTCATAGTGACCAAAAGCAAGGCCCGTAACAGTTTCAGATTAAACCACAAAGTATGAAGTACCATCACATCTAGTTCCATCGGAGCTGGCTCTGTACCCACGAGCACAGGTACATCTCTTTACTCCATCGATTTCTTCGCATCTAGTAGAGCCTCTCCCGCAATTACACGGCGGTTCTGGATCCGATATAAGAGGAAAAGTTAAGGGAAATTAATGATCCCATACAACAATAATGGGAGATTTTGTTTCCAGACGTTTTGCTTGACGCTGACTACAATAGATCGGTCAAACCTTCCCTTTAAGTCATTTCGAAGCTGTATGTTAGTTAAGGTTCAGTCTTTTTATTTTGACCATGCAAATAAAGCAATTTTATACTTAATAATACAACGTAGGCCGTCAATACTCCGGCGGTATTCATTATAACAAACGCACGTAGGCCTGGTATCATAAAGTCGCACGCATCGGCCGTGTGGACCACAGTTGCATTGGTCTTGATTTCCTGAAAAACATTAATGTTACAAGTAAATTTCTGCTTTAGCCAAATAAGGAGCAACTGCACCGCCCATTTCTGATATCACGTCCTTTTCTCCATTGTTTAAACATAAAGCTTTCATGGCTTCCATATTTAAAATAAAAATTCTTGTCTTGGCGATCACTTCCTTTTTCCGCGTTCAGTCATTTCATAATTTATTTGTTTATCAGATATTTTTGTGAAATATGTGTTGGACGATTTGTCAAAGCAAAGTCTCTCACTGTGTGTAGTGTTTGAGTATTAGTAAAACTTTTCCGAGTTTGAACAGGTCGCTGATCACATTGGCCGCTCATCGTTCAAAACTCAGTTCTCAAGAGCTGCTTTCTTTCATTCATAATATTTTCTCATCAGCCAAAATGTCTTGTATCTTTTCTCTTTTGATACCGGGTGCCACCCTGTCTAGCACGCAATATCCGTATTTAAACAGTTGACCGAAAAGTAGATTTTTGACACAACGTCAGAAGACTAGAAGTAGTGGTAATAACAATAAATTGGTGTTGGTATTGGCTAAATGCGTTCATGTATGGCCCGGGGCAAAATACAAGTTCAGCCTTTGTAACAACGTCGGTAAATACATAATATTTTCGAAAAAAAGAATTAAAGGTTTCTGTTGTTACTGTTTTGATCGGGCATAAACAGATGAAAGGGTGAGCAATGCTGTGAATGTGCTTGAGCAACTTACGTAAACAGCTGGTTTTGTCTTGTGCCAAATTGAATCCTGAGTGACAATAGCAGGAGAAGCTTCCAGGTCTGTTATAGCATATGTGCTGGCATGGACCTCTGCCATTGTTGGCTAAACATTCGTTGACATCTAGACAGATATAAACGAAGAAAACATTTGATCAGAGTGTTTCGTTTGCGTATTGATGAATTATGTATAATGGGATTCTTTTCTTTATATACTTCCAAGGTTGTTGGGGTTTATTTTTGTAAGATATCGAACTGTTTTCTTAGAAAGTAACGACAGACTGTAGGGCTAGGCACATTTTGCCCCGTACCGTTTGGATCTGACTCTTCTCTTCCAGAAACAATAATCAATTGCGTTGTTGCAGAGAGTATATCTAGAGTATATCTGCTATACTATGACCTTGAAAACAAAATGTGGATATCAGTTCGTGTTGTACCTCGGCAAGTCTTGCCGTCTGTACTTGCTGGTTGGTATCCGTCCCGACACGAGCAGACTGCACCGTCTGGTCCATTCCTGCAGATATGCTGGCATCCTCCATTATTGTAGCCACAGGTAGCTATGATGTAGGAAATATTCACACTTAGAATAATATTGTGGATGTTTTTTGTATTCTTTCATGGTTGTGAGTTTATTCTTGTCCTGTGCATGTCCATTTGAATTAACAACTCCGATCGACTTTATAAAGAAACCCACAGTTACATTAGAAAGTAATACTTTTCATTGCAGGAAGACACAAACGGTCTGGTACTGACNATTTAGGGGGAAAATACACGAAACCCACAGAAGAGCACCAAGGAGATTGTGGTGATCAAAATTCCATTCAAATATCTTGTTTCTTGTTTTTGCTGCCTGAATTTTCCCAAAGGCAAAGCGTTTCACACCGTAACTAGTTCGTTATTTTTAATTCTTAAGAACTTAGAATTTAATCCGTGCTAGATTATGCCTACTCAGATGTAGTATTGCCAAGTTGCTCAATTCCAAGGCAACAAACGAATTCAATGTGGGTTACAATATTTACGTTTTAATATTAGGTCACATTAGGCCTACGCTTGTATTCTTTCACACAGTGTGACACTATTGACATTCTTTTTAACGCCCGAAAGGAGAGAAATATAGAGACACGAAGTTGAATTTTCAGATTTAAACAATAATTACTTTGCCATACATACCTAAACATGCAGGTAGTGTCCCGACAACATTACCACCGGAGCAGTACACGGCGTAGTTGGCTGGACGCAAAGTATGGCCTGGGTGACAGCTGTAAACTAGAGCGTAAAACAGTCTACCCTCTGCGTCCGTTCTGGGCGAATATCGCAGGTCCGCATTGCTCACTGTAGGTATGTTATTACCGCAGTGAGTGCCATCTCGTACCGAAGCAGGATAGCCACTACTCGACTGCATGCTTGTACATGTTGGTAAAGTCCCGTTCCATTGCCGACCTTTGCAGTACAGCACTGATGATCCCCTCAGCTCGTACCCAGCCTGACAGTCGATCTGAAGTATAGCCCCAGACTGTTTGATGTTGATGAGACCATTCTGAACGCTGTCTGTTCTTGGAATGACACAGCCCCTGCCTGTGATAAGCAGAAAAGCTGTTTCTTTTTATTCGTTTGGGTATGAATGGTCGAAAAGGAAAAGGGTTCTCTGAATGACAATCTCAGTCATTTTCCCTCGATTTAAGGAAGAATGCCATTTAGTTTTTAACGAGATGGTCCGTATTATGGGTTATTGTCACTTGCGCTAAGTGTCCCATGTGTGCTCCAAACGTCATATCCCACATCACATGCAGTCAACGATTGTTTTGTCATACCCTGTCTTGACGAATTTATCCAAAGAAGCAAGCCCTGAATTTCAGAATTTCAGAGAGATAGAGATAGGTCTACGGTCAAACTGTATAATTAACATAACAGACGTAAACATGTTATCTGCGAATGCACTGTTCCCTCACTTTCTTTAATTACATAAACTTTAATGTGGAAGTAGTGCAGGTATCAGTGAGTACAAGTTCACATGTCATGTAGTCTGGTTAGCGGTCCCTGCATTACCTAATGCGCAGCGGGGACGGGAACGAGTCTGTTATACTAGCGCGACCATTAATCACATTCCATGGTAGCCTTTGCACAAAACGTATCATGGGTACCCCGCAAAACTGCCTAAATAAGCGACATTGATTACTCTTGAACTTCCCGAAGCTCTTCTGTCTCGTGCACATGTGGTGTGACATTGGCAGAATGAAATGTCTCACGATGAATGTGATATGTGGAGGCATCGCTCTGGGCCAGTGAACAGAGATTATCCAAGACAGAGTTATGACTTCAGAACATGACCGTTTTACAGAATAAAGTACCCATTGTCGAATCATTGGCAGGGCGAACGGGCATATTTCTTCCTATCTCCTCTGTCATTGATAAGTCTGGTGTTGTACTAAACGGCACTTCATTCAAAGATAGTAAAGGGGACAATTCACGTTAGCAGCGTTTCCCAGATAATTGTTCATTTCTACCATAGGCCTTCACTACATGAACACCCACAAGCTTTTCTGTAGTGTGAATCAATTTGCAGGCTGAACTGCAAGGGAACCATTTCACAACCATGTTTTTTTACAGATTTATTTGTGATATATTATTTAAAAACGGGACTTTAAAAAAAAAAGTGATACCAATATTCATTTAAAAGCAGAAAAGCACCTGCAAACTGATTCGAAATGCAATGGTTTGGACTGTTGAAGTAAGTTAAAGATTTTATAGCTGTCGGGTAAAACATCGTCACCATTCACATTTTTTTTGGTTTGTTTTGTCCTGTTCTTATCTTACGTATGCAAACTCCTGGTGAGCCGATCCATTGCCCATCTGCACTGCATAGAATGCTGCCTCGCCCCAGTCTCCGTCTGTAGCCCGGTTCACACGTGTAGGTAATCAGTCCCTCAGAGTGCGTGGTCTGTCTTGCATTCTCTACGTGTGGAGCTGGTCCACACGGAGATGATGAAGCCCTCACACACCGTCCTGGCTCGTTACGCCAGCGAGCACCATCGCAGTATATTACCATGGAACCCTCCCACTGGCGCTCGAACCTAGCATTACAGCGATAGAACCGAACCGTGCCTCCGTTGAATCGCTGTACAGCGGAGTTCTCTACAGTAGGTGCGTCTTCCTCTGAACACCCACCAGCTGATAAAACAAAAGAAAGTCCAGTCAATAAAAACTCACTGATGTTGATATATCAACCTTTAAAAATCGACGAACAAGCTGGTCTGTTTTTCATCGCTGATGGAATGATTGCGTCGATGAGATGCAATGTCGAATATTTCGGTTTTTTCGCTTGCCTTTGGTGAACTCCATTAAGATCCACTTTGTAAAGTAATTGAACCTGTACCTGCTGTATTGGATGAAACCAAGCCAGCTGACCCCAACAGGCTTTGTGATGTGGTCAAATTATCAACACATGCATGATGGAAGCCAAAGATTCGACTAGTCCAACCCGAGTAAGCCCGTGATCCCTTAATTGTCGCAGAAAGTACTCAACATGCAGTGCTACATCAAGTATAGAGCACAATGCAAATATTCAGGTCTTTCCAGTGTCAACCAACCTTTGGGGGCGTTTAGGACTCATGATTTGTTGAGCAGTTTCAATGCCATTCACTTTCAAGTCCACGATGTGCATTCCGTTAACTTTCAATCGCAATAAACTACAGAAAAAAAATCGAGACGTTTGAAATACTGACTAAGCTGGAGCAAAAAAATGGGCCTTGGCTTATACATGTGTATTTCCCAATAAATGTGCTATTGCTGATGTTTCATTTACTCGAGCAGATTGGTGTGCTCCCGTTCCATATTCCGTCTCGGCAATGTCTTGTGCGATCACCAAACGTGTACATCATGAACCCATCGTCACAGAGGTATGCAATGGAAGTGCCACGGTTGTAGGTTTCATAGCTGCCGTTCTCGATGCTTGGTGGCTTGCTACAGCGGAGTCTCCCATCTTCCCCCGAATCAGTCGGTTTGGCTGCGGCTAAGTCAGAAAAGCGTGCGGTAAAACACTGCACGATGTAAAAATCTAAAGACAGCGATAGAAAGATTTGTCTTGGACTTCCTTTGTCACCCTACCAATTGTCACCTTGGAAGCACATTTTTAGGTCAACTTTAAGTTTTACTAACTTCTCCAGCAACTGTAAAAATTAATTTATACTGGCGGCAGACTCAGCGAAAAATAAAGAAGCGATAATTGAGAAAGACATACGCGTGTCACTTTATCATCGTTTCAATGACAAGTTGGTCTAAAAATCGTTGGTACAGAGTCACATTTAGCATCGTACTCACGTGTGCAAGGCACCTTCATGTCCGGGGAGCCTTGATGTCCCGGTAGGCACTGGCAATCACTAAGGGATGTGCTGCCCTCTGCCGCCGTAGTAGAGAGAGTGGGGCAACTGGTGCACCCCTGATTACCGTATTGTGATTTGAAGGTACCGTTGGGACAAGCTGTCGGCAAAGTGAGAATAAGAAGTACTCATGGCTGTGTCCATCATGTAATCCAAGATCAAAACCTGAAGTACGACTCTTACTAAATCAAATAACAAAAGCTGTCGAAGGTTTGTTTTATAAGGCATTCTATTTCGGTGATACATGCACGACGTGTCTTATAGGATCCTTTAATGTGCATAAACACGAAGTGGATTGTAATTGTTTTACTGCTTTAAGTTTATTTTATTTCTTGAAAATTTTCACCTGTACACTGGTCTTGTTCTCCATCGCCAGTGTATCCAGGATGACAGGCACATCCGTAGCTTCCGGTCTGCGTTGCACAGGAGCAGTTGGCATGTGAGTCGCAGCAGTTACTCTCCGACAAGCAGAGTGAATTACAAATATCAGAGGTTACGTTGAGGTCCCATGACGTATCTGTCTGATCTGCAAGGACGTGAGACATATGGCATATGATGTAACAGGTCGCCGGTGAAAATAAAGCAACCGTCTTTTGTCGTAACAACTGTTGAAATATTTAGTCCTACCGCCAAGTACTTTCACGGCCAGACTCTCAACATCGGTCACAAGATTCAGCAGGATGACGTGGTCCTCGCTTGGAGAAGTTGCGATGCCGTTCAGCTCATCTATACTCACACTTTCTCCTAGTCCAATGGCAAATATGGTGGATGTGTTTCGCAGTTCTGCCGCCAACTCAAGCAAGATCTCACCATCAGTGGATTGGCCAGCCATCAAAAGAAAAATAATCCTTCATGGGTTGATACATGGGAAGATTAAAGACTGGCTTAGAATTCACAAGGAGGTGGAGATCGGTGGTTCCTGATATCAAAGTAATTTGTCAATCTTTTCTCCTTTTGCCGTCTATCCCAACCATTTGCATTTTAGGGGCCTCTCCATTTTTTGCTAAATCACTGAATTTGTCCTTTTCTTTGGAAATGCATTTCAAAGGTAGATAACACAGATACTCCAGCATGGCTTGGCGTCAAGTAGACATATATGGGTTTGACAACTACAATTATACAGGGCAATTATTACTACAACCCAACCAAAGTAGGCCTATTCCTTTTCTTTCAATTATATATTGGGGAAGAACGTCACCACACAAGTAAACTACATTAAGCGAACTGTGTGAAGAATTGCATTCTGAAGTAATGTCCGATGTGAATTCAGCTGAAACCTTACTTCTGTGTAGACGGCCGAGACCCAGCCAGGATTTCTTTGGCTCTGAGGAGTCCACCTACAATGCATGTTTCCCCGTCTCGGTAGTGGGTCCGCCGTAGATCGGTGTCCAGGAGCGTGCACTTGTTCTTGCCGATCGGGGAGTTGATGTAGTCCAGATCGGTGTAGATCTTGTCGCAGCTGGAACAGGTCACCACCGCCACACGCGACGTCTCTGGAGACACGCTGAACAGCTTAGAGAAGTGCCGGACAAACTGCACCTCGCAGCCGAAGTAACCCTCCCCCACAATGGCCGAGGAGTCGAGGAGGAAGACGATATCTGCCGGCTTGTTCCGGTACCTCTCCAGGACTAGACTGAATTTTCGCCCCGTCTCGATTATCCTCTGCCGGTCTCGCTCATTGGCCATTATCGTCTGGGGACATTCTTGGTATCGTTGTGCCGCGAGCGGCGGACAAAGAACACAACACAGAGCCGGTAGATATATACCAAGTAGCTGGGACAGGTACATGTTTCCAGCTAGTGTCCCGTTAAAGCATCAGTTTCTACAATTCCAATCAAAGTAACATTCCCTGAGGCAGTTGGATATCAATGTAGTGTTCTTTTCTATACCGCCCGAGGAACTGAATTACTGATTAATCTGTGACGTGTCCTGTTAGTGGACAGACTTACTGGGTATTGCACGTCTCTCGACACAAATGCGACGCAGTCCTTTCTGTATACGCAGGACTATGCCATCGGCCATATTACGCGAGCGGACACGGTCCGCTGTGGCTGAGAAATCGATTTACCACCAACTTGGCATTCCTCCCGGCATCCTTCCTTTCTGATGTCTGTTGTGTTAAAGTTCACATCTGCTCTGCACATTTGTTTTCCTTGTTAGTGTTTCAGATCCTGTTATATACATACTTGGGACGTGACCGTGATGTCAACATCTGCAGGAAATCTTTTGCTAAAAATAGCTTTTCATGTTAAGTCTTCCAAGCAAATGCCAATATGCAGACTGTGCAGAATACCAAGTTAGTCGCCCGCAATCTTTGGAAGAACTGTAGACTGTCTTGTCACCCCCCACCTTCGGTTAAATGTTAATTCATTACTGTCTGCCATTTTGGCGCAGCTGCCCTCCATTTTGAATGTCGCTTCCGTGATGTCAGACTTACCTGCCATTTTTACATTTATTCACCTCTGCCCTTTGAACAATGTGCGCGACCCATGATTCTTAACTCAATCCAGCTTAACCATCTCATTTGCATGCAGAGGCGAGATTCTCAGGGATTCTTACGAGATTTACCTTTTTTAGTGGGAGTTGATACCCTTCCGTCTTTCTTCTCTGCATGGAACCTTCCAATTCGAGTTTACTTATAAGACTTGAATACCTAGATTTGCAACCTCACTTGTGCTGCTGAATTCTAAAACGGGAGTTGAACTTTTCGATCCAGGTAGCGGCGATGTGGATTTTAGACATATTTTCTTAATTTAAATCTTGAACCCTTTAAATACGATCTGAGAATAATTATGTGCGTTGCAGTGTAAATATAGTGCATAACCTCCAGAGATGTATGGACTGAACCTGACCTGAGGATTGAAGGGAGTAGTATACAAGATATGAACAAACATTATCAGTTGTTCTAGTTATTCGAGGTTCTCTGTGCAAAGTTTCAAACGTAATCAGTTGAACTGATTAATATTACAAGGCTTAATAGACATCCAGTACATTTTGCTTGCGTGATGCCGTTACTGTGAGATTCGTGTCTGCTCTCGACAAGCGGAGCAGAACCACACTCTTCGGCAAGAAACCTTCAAATTACAAATTTTCCAGGCTTATTCAACACGATTTTTTCATTCTACTTCATGAAATCGGTCCAGGGCAGTTGCAGTATTTAATTTCTTCAACCGTCAGACGATTTCAAATGTCGATCAACCGAATTCGAAGCATGAACATCATTTTGACCGCGGAGTATTCTATTTCGTCTCGCTTGCGCCACCCTGCATTATTCAGAAAACAAATTCATCTCACACATTTTGATCATAATTATGCTTGTACCATTTCGTCAAAACTCTCTGCAACTCAGTAGAATGCATACATCTCGCTAGTGAGATATTCTATCCATTTTTGGATTTTGTTCTAACTGTTCTTCTGTGATTGGAGACATTTGTCGTTTCTTGATGTTGAGAAATTTATGTGTAGGCCATATTCTCTTCGCAGCACAACTACACTCAAATGCGTTCAGTTGTTCACGAGTAAAATGGGAATAATTTACCTTACAAAATTATTAAAGAGACTGGCACAAGACGATTCGATTTCTGAATGCCGCGACTCTGCAACCCCTTGTAATTATTCCTTTGTTTTGAACGTACACAGGGCGGTCATTTACGTTCCAGCCAATGAAACGTTTTGCTTGTCATGCTTGTCATGCTCCACCCACCTAGTGTCATGCTCCACTACAGCCTATTTGACCGTCTTCTGCATCACTCTTGTTAGTTAAATTGTTCGCTTCTTGGATTTTTCGTGATGCAGCAGCTCGTTGCGTTGGCGGTCACAGTTAATAAAGCGGGAAGCTCATACTGAATATAATGGTTAGAGGGGTCCGTGAAAATCGGGCAAATTGCCTGACAAACATTTAAGATATGCAGTTATATGTTAATTGGCCTCTTAACTCTAAACATCTCTTGAGACTGACACAAAAGAGTGGAAGAATAGACCCCAATGGTGTCTCTCTTCTTTGGCAGGGCGTGTTAGCAGCGCCCATTCTCGTAAACCAACGCTGGAGGAACAACCTGTCCTAGCCCTTGAAGAGCTGGGAGCAAAGTTCATTCCCTCGATATTTTGCTCCCATTGGCGGTAGTGCCCTATAGTACACATTTTCACTCACTGAAAACGTTTTTTAGTACCTCTGTTCTGTCACTTTCTCACCACACCTGTGAAAATCTGACGTCCTGCTCTTGTGTAGCAATTGGTTTCCCCAGGCAGGTCAGTCGAAAATGTAAACTTTTGCTGACATGCTTCATGCACACGTGTGGTCTTGAACTTCCCTAGGCCGTAACAACAAAATTGTAACTTCGATTCAAGATTGAGTTCAAACCTCGTCTTAATATTGAGCCTGAGGATTTCTACATACATGACTTTTGTACATGTATCTGCCAAGTTTATATGAAATGGCACAGTGGAGCTCTGAAGAGACGAATAGCAACAACCCCCCCCCGCTTATTTTGAATACATATCGCCTCCATGGACCCCGATGGGCCCCTGTGGTCAACCATGTCATTGAAAACGCTTGCCCACAAGGCTTGACTGTAATGTTTAAATTCTTTAAATTTCCCTATTTTTCCTTATTATAATGTGCATCTGAATTCACTCTATTTTTCATAAAATGAATAGTTCTTACAAGGCCTAAACTAACGAATCACGACAATACCACTGACACCAGACTGGGCCTACTGGTTACCTATCTTTGAACCTCTATCGGACGGGAACCAGTCAAACAGCCGCGCGAACACTGCCACAAAACGTGGCTTTAGGATGGCAACTTTAGCAGAGTAGGCCCTCAAGGGCAAGCAGTTGCGTAATATATAGATTTTCCCGGTAAGTAACGGAAAATATGCGATATAATTTGTAAAATACAAATTCATTTTTGGGCCTAGATTTTGAAAACGCCTTTAAAACCTGGTTTCATTTTCGCAATAACAAGCTTTCGACTTTCTTTTGTATCTTTCAAATTAATGAATGTTAGTTGCGTTTCATTAAAGAAGTTAAAAAAATACGCGTCTGGGATTTCGGACTGACGTATTCCTTGCCAGTTGCAACAAAATGTGTATTCTTATTCGCCAAACATCTGTCTTTTACTGTGACTTTTCGGGTGTAAGTTTCAGTTTTATTTGCTTTAATTCAAAAATTAAAATCCGAAATACTACGCCATCATACGTATGGGTGTTTTAATTGCAAGAATGTAAGTTTATTTACCTCATTTTGTAACAGAGCTGTTTTACCGTAAATATCTTCGGCACATAAAAGTTGCAGGTTCGTCAATTTGCAGTAAACTTCACTTGCTAAAACTTAAAATCCAATATTGAGCATTTGACGAGTAAAAGGCATTATGCATTATGCTTGAGGGTTAATTTTAATAGTGTAACATTTTATTTTCATGTATTACATGATTATCATAATACTGTATGGAATTAAGAGATAAATATTTGCGAATAATTCTTGTTTAAAACCTAGCACTCCATGAGAACCAGTTTTAGCCCCGAAAAATCATTTGCACCAGAAAATATATGTCTAAAGTGTGCTCTTTTTGAAGAAGATTAAAAAGCCTCTGTCTTGCTTGAAATTTAGATTTTATTTAAGCTCACTTACCTGGGCAGTCGCTCGATGACCTAGATCCCTTTGTTGACGTGGTTGTACCTTCCCTACACGGCAAGCAGGCCATTTGCTTGAAGGCCACGGTCGTCAAGTGGCCAGTCCAGACGGTGAGAACGTTCCGGGTTTACACTCCACTGCCGTTGCAAAACAAAAAGCAACGAGTCTATGTCGCCAGTGATTTCAGAATTATTGAGGGTATATCTAGATTGCACCATTGCATATTGTTTAAACATGGAGCGGAGCCACGGAGGAAAGAAGAAACACCAATCTATAAGAGTCTGCTTAAACGTTGAATGTTTACTTTCCCCTTTTTCGAGAGCTAGTGGAGAAAGTCGAAATCTTTCTCCACTGAGAATCGAATCCACGACTTCCTGCAACTGCTCACCGGATAAAAAGTCGTATCTACTCGAAAACTTCTCTTCATCACAGACTTTACAGGTCTGTGTTCTACTGTCATAAGTGCGAACCCATTTCGCAGCTTACTAAAAGTGACATGCGAGAAGTCGGGGTCAAATAGTTTATTCAGTAAAGATCATACATATTGTAACGTACATGCAAGAAGGCGTGCAGCCGTGCACACCAAAATATGTTTGGTGTATCTCGCCAGGTATAAAAGACGGCGTGCACGTGAGGTTTAATATGGACGTTGTCCAGAGAATGATGTCTTGAAATTGTAAATTGTAAGGATTTCCGATCTTAGTAGCTACCTAATATACTTCACTTTTCGCTCTACAGAGCGTGTTCATACTGCATGATTTCATAAATATGTAATCATTATTCTCACTTGCAGGCGTCGTCTGCGACGAAGCCAACGTTTTGTCCCATCGCACTTTTCTTGAAATCCTCCACAAATGCTGCCTTGATTGCTCGCTTAGTACTTTGACGCTGGTAGTGCCCTACGTAGTACCAGTACTGGAGTGCCATGCCCCGTTTGTAACCGTCTGGAGTTGCTCTTTATAGACGCGCAACAAACGTAAATTTACATTCGTGTAATTAAAAATGGACCCTCGGAACGTTTTTATAAGGATGAATTTAACTGTTTTAAAATCAACAATCAGTGGTGGTAACTGCCTTCATACTGTTGACGAAGGTTGGGGAAGACAATGGAAGAATCCTTGATAAACTGCCGAGGGTTACCTTAATTGTCTTGCTTGTCCCTTCACCCCACGCAAGGACTCCCAATTGGCCTTGGATCTAACAATCCAATAAACATTGCAATAAACTCCTTCTCTAAACCACGACCGATAATTGTGTTTTGGTATTTGTGGTACATGAAGTTTATGTCGCTTGTATCCAGAACGAACCAACTTAAAGTGACGGCTACAGCGGATTTTGAAGCCCAAAGCAAATACCGATTGGAAAACCAGCGTTGTCCAATTGAATTCATTCTCTTTACCTTTTGTTTCCACTATTCCGTGCAAACGATTTTAGTTGATATCGTGGGACAAAGAGCTAGAGGACGTGCTAAGGCATTCTTACTAGAGTATTCTGGCCAGGGTGTGACTCGTCTAGGTGGTAGCGTGCGCCATTTCCCCAGAAAGGCAAATATGCCGTGTAACTGGCGTCTTGGAGAAGTCGAAGTCTTGTTTACACTAAACCCAGCAGAACTGACCGAAGAGCCACTGGTCACAGGCCCTGACGCCGTTACATGGGTCTAGATATTTGGGGCAACCGGTGGCTGAAACGAAAACAGGACTGATTAAAGTTGCTAAAGACGTTTATAACTCATGGCAGTCCTGTTCGAAGGAAATCAATCTCTCACGTCCAACACGAATCGTAAACTGATATTTGGTGCTCAGTCCTGTTCCATCTGTAGCTGTAAATGTTACGATATGTGAACCCCAAAGTCAGCCCCTTGCTCGTGTGTCTGAAATGAGAAAATAGTTCTCTTTCTCTTTCTGTTACTTTCGTAATGCTGTTTTCCTCCGAAAAATCTAACCACTTTTCTCCAAAATCCAAGCTAGTATGAATCGCAGGAGACAGACAGAAGACAGGAGACAGAAAAGGCTTAGGTTTTGAAGCTAGAGGGAAGGTCTCTATATTTTCTACAATGGTAGAGGCGGGAAAGTTACTCACTTGCAAACGCTTCAAACCATCATAGGACCTTAATCGGACCTTTAGGCGATGTGGAGATCTTGGCGGAAGTTATCGTCAAATTGGGGCTCTTTCCACGAGACAGACTTAGTCCTCGTTCTAGAGGTGATGTCAGTAACTGGCCAAGGACAGACCGTCTATCTGTTTATAAGAGTGACAATATTTGAACGAGAACTGAAACCGAATTCGCAAAATCTCATCCAAGTATTATGTTAATTCGTTTTACGGATTGAAGAACGTGTACAAGAAAATTCATTTGTACAAGCCCTTTTACTTTTCCAAATTGATATCTTTATACAAAATATCGTCATGTGACAAAACCAAAACACAAGAAAAACAGGAGTTTAAAGAAAAAACAAAATGAATGGTAAAATAGTCATGTAAAATAGTAATAGTAGTGGTAAAATGGTTTTTACCATTAGGTAAAAATGGTTTTAACCATTTTACTACTACTATTACTATTTTACATGACTATTTTACTATGACTATTTTACCATTCATTTTGTTTTTCTCTTTAAACTCCTGTTTTTCTTGTGTTTTGGTCACATGACGATATTTTGTATAAAGATATCGAGAACTGTTCTTTCACCCGAATTAAAGGCTGCCTTAAGGCTGATACATTTATGGACAACAGGCAAAGCGGGAGAATAACGTCCAGCATAAGGCGATCAGCGGTAAATCCTTTTGGCTTAATGTATTCCGACTAAGAACCCCGGCTTTGCCTGGGCTTGGCTCATGCTGCGTTGGGCTTTGGCTCCTTGGCCATGGCCTGAATCTGGCTGGATCTGGTCTTATCACTGGACTAGACTTGAAAATGCAAAGGCTTTGGTTACACGAAGGATAGCCCTGGGTTGCGTCTAAAATAGGCCTTAGCTACTAGAAAGGAGCTAAGTTTGGCCTGGCCTGTGCCTGACCTGGGCTAGGCTCGACTCAGGTCTGATTAAGACCAGGGGTAAGCTTGGCTTGGTTTAGGCCTGGGCTAGGCTTGACTTAAGTCCGGTTTAGGCCTGGGCTAGGCTAGGCTTAAGCCAGGTTTAGGCCTGGGCTAGGCTTGGCTTAAGTCCAATTTAGGCCTGGGCTAGGCTTGGCTTAAGTCCAATTTAGGCCTGGGCTAGGCTTGGCCTAAGCCGATTTAGGCCTGGGCTAGGCTTGGCTTAAATCGGGTTTAGGCCTGGGCTAGGCTAGGTTTAAGCCAGGTTTAGGCCTGGGATAGGCTGTGCTTAAATCCAATTAAGTCTTAACTAGGTCTGGCTTGGTCTAGGCTAAGTCTAGGTCAGATTTAGACCTGAAGTTAGCATGAGCTAGGCCTTGCTTTATTTTTGTTAGGCCTGACCTAGGCATAATCAACCTGTGTCAGGTATGGCATACCTACGGCTCTGGTCTTACCCCGACTTGGCCAGAGGTGTAGGCTCGATCTAGCCAAAGCTTAGGCTCTTTTAGACTGGGCGTTCGCTGGTCTTTGCCTTGGGATGAGCCTGTCCCTTTAAGGGGCTAGATCTTAGTCTTCTTAAGGCATGGACTAGACATGAATGAGGCCGACATTGCGTAGGCTGGGAAAAGGTGTCGGTTAAGCAAGGATAGCCTTGGGCTGTCTTGACTAGGCTCAAGCTACTAGTGGGCTAGGCCTAGCAAAACCGTGAGCTAAGCCTGAGATAGGCCTGCACACCTAATAAACCACCCGGTAATATCAGGCTATGCCTACCCAAGCATTTTTAGACTGTGGTCGGCGGAGTGAGCAGTTGAGGTCATCTTTTGTCCAAATGGTCATGAAGGCGGCGACAACAGGCGTCGTGGAGCGCTAAGGGCATGGCAAGGCACTATAGACTCATGGTCATCCACTGCAGCTGACGAAGTACCTGGTCGTGACGGCTTCTCCGTAGCACCAAATCCTGACTTTTGTGGCCGAGAGAGTGGGATTGCCCCTTTGCAACGACCTTCCCACTTCAAAAACCATTCCGCTCAGGTTATCATCATGTGACCCCACACCACACTCCAAACCACCAAAGCCCTGTGGCGATGGGAAACGAGTGGAGCAACAGGTGGAGGTTACCATTGGCAGCGGCCTTATAGTAAAGTTGCTGTCCTCCTGACCCCAGAACAACAGTGGAGTTGGGCGTTTTTCTCGGGCGACTGAGCAGCCTTTTAGGAGAACACTGCTCACCCTTACATGAGGGAGTGGACTAGAAAATGTGTCCCAAAGAAGTGCTTGTCCCTTCCAACTGGCAAGCATGCCGCGGCTGGCAGTTGTACCCTCCAAGTGGTCGAAACTAAAGAAAGAGACAAATGATTCTTGTTGCCTGACAGAGAGGCCTCTGAGGCCCAAACAGCTCCCATTGCAAGGGAGCTGACCTGCTACTGCATTAGACATCGCGGCCCTTAGCGAACCTAGACTAGCCGAAGAAGGGTCTGTGGCGCGAACTCAAAGGCGGCTACACCTTCTGGAAAGGCAAAGCCAAGGGTGAAGAGAGAATCCACGGAGTAGGGCTAGCCATCAAGACATTGCTCCTCAAACAACATCCCTACCTACCAGCTTCGTTGAATGAAAGGCTGATGAAACTCCGTTTCCCTCTCAACCGTGACCGGCACGTCACCCTCATCAGCACGTATGCCCCTACTCTTACCAGCAGTGATGTAGTGAAGAAAGCCTTTTACGAAAAGCTCAGTACCCTCATGAATGACACGAAGAGAGGCGTCGGTCACTGACTCCTTGCCCCTAATGCACCCGTATTTGCCGATCGGGGATTGGCTTGAACTGCCATCTCCGCGCCCACGCAGGGAAAAGACTCACATGAAGACAATCATCATCGTATCGATGGACGACCAAGAAAGAAACATTCCTTTAACTCTTTTTCATGCACGGATTTTTATATTTCATTTGTAGATCGTGTTCAGGGGAAAGAATGTACTTACATGTACATGTACGTATAATGTAGCTATGTGGATATTATTGATATATTTTCTTGTACCATTGTTAAAACGAAGACTATAAACCATGTATAGTTTATAAGGAAAACATGTGGTGTAGATCGAAGAGTTGAAGGCAGGTCTGTGTTTGCATAAATATTGCCAAAATGTCCGTATTTGTAGAATTATGAACAGTGTTGTTGAGTAGACTGAATAGGCCTACATGCATACTTTTCGGCGTCAAGATCTTAAGGAATTTATATTTAAATGTAGAACTCCACATTCTCAGGGTGTTATGAAAGTGAAATACGTTCCGATCGAGATATAATTGTTTTAATGTGAAAGTTGTGGTTATGAAACGGAATTTCATTTTGATTGTTAAATCAGCACTGTGCATCTGTCAGTGTTTATTTATTGTGAGACAGCCTGTAAGGGTGGAGACGGCTGCATAGTAAATTTGTCAGATGTTGATTGGCTGAACGGCATTCAGAACGACGTAGCAAAACGTTTTAGCCTTGGGCAGACGGACTATGGCAGTCAGGACAACGTGAGGTGGAACTAGCGAACGGGTTGGTTAAATGTCGGGCCAATGAATACATAAAGTCGGTAAGTGGGCAGGATTCCAACAGCGTAGGCTTGGGTGGGAAATGGATCGGCTAAAGGTCGGGCTAATGAATTAATAAAGTCGGTAAATGTGTTGAAGATGGCAGTCGGGGCAAGGTGGGTGGAGATCGGAGCTTGTACGTCGGTACAACGCCTTCAAAAAGTTGGTACAACGACGGACGTTTCAGCTCGGCCACCGTCGGGCCGTGGCCGTAAAAGATAAGTCGGTACAACGTCGGTCCATTATCCGTCCGACAGCAAATCATCGACGTCGGAGGGATTTGCAAATGCCCAGTCTACCGACGACCTTCCAACGTCATGTATTGACTAAATTCAGACGTCGGCCCGACGTCCCTGTTCTACCTGGGTATGCATGCGATCCCACTTGAATAACATTCGAGTCGCTTCATTACTTGGGGTCTGACTGCATTCCAGCGGGATTTATAATATTACGCTTTATTGAAACATGAGTTAATGTACCAACATCCCACTTCATCACTTTTTTAAGCGGCTTCGTGTACTGTTTGAAGTTACACAGATAATTGAGTAGGAAAGTCACTGTCATCTGCTTAATGAATTTAGCGGTGCGCTTGAGGTGTTTAGTTGAACGTTCTTGTTGTAAAGATTTATGTTTGCTATGATCTTTAAGTTCCAAATTTAATGCGGGAGATTTACAATAGTGCGCCCTAAGATTTTGCAACACGTTGGCCAATTACAACACTTGAAATCGTTCGACCCTTTCCAAACCGCGCATTGGGTCGAAACATTTCGTGCAATATGATTGGCCAAAGCGTCGCAAACTCTTGAAGGCGCATTGTTGTGAAACGTCAGTATTATGACAGCACTACTAGATGCCTAACTTTTAATTATTCCCACTATCTGAGTCTGAGTCATCTAAAGGAAGATCTCTAAATTTCTAAGTCCCGGTGTGTGACTGTGGACTTTATCTGAGTGATTAAAACTTTGCGGTGCAACGATCGAAACTCGTGTGACAAACATGCAAGTGTCTCCACAGTTTCTGGGGTGTGGCTGTGTGGATTTTGCTTGAGTGATGTTAAAAAAAAATTATCAATGTAAAATAACACGATAGCATAATGTCGTTTTCAGAGAAATAAATCTTTTAATGAAAACAAAGTCTTTATAACTGACCAATGCCTTAATTTACACCGATGAAGTTTTTTTAGGTCAAGCTATTCACTTCAGTGTGTTGAGTATTTTATGCCGTCTGCGGAATTTACAGATGAATGGCATAGTATTTATTAAATTATGAATCTCAGTCACAACGAAATTGCTGTGTAAAACTCGGAAATATTACGCCATCAGCTTGTTCATACGTGTGGGTGGTCTGACTTCGAAAGCATAAGTTTATTTACATAATTTTGCAAGCAAGATTTCTTGCCGTAAATATTTTCTTCGCATAAAAGTTGCATGTTTATCGATTAACATTCAGCTTCACTTGCTAAAACTTAAAAATCAACATTTGGCAGTTGACGATTATAAGGCATTGTATACACTTGAAGGTTAATTCTGATATGTGACTGTGTATTGTTATAGATTATGGATCTTCAGAAGTACAACACGCATCTCAGCCTCAGGGGAGTCTTGTGAATCGTATAGGGCTAATTACTCAGCCATGTTTATTCGATCTGGAAAACACGGAAATGACAAACAATTTAAATGCTTGTTCCATTATAACAAAACTGAATTTCCAAAGATGATCTAAATTCTGTGGACTTGTGTATGTATAAAGCAATGACATAACTGGCTAAATTCAAAATACTGATGTGCATATAGTTTTCCTTATTAATGTTGTGTTACTGAAATCTAGACTGAAGTTATCAGTTCTTTCATTAAGAAATTATTCACGATAAAGACTAACACTTTTAACTTGAAAACTCTACTAAATCTGGAAATTAAAGACTAAGCTATGTATGTCATATAACTTTAGTAAACAACTAATGTAATTCAGAAGTTTTACTCAATCTTGGTGTTCTAAAGCGTGAACCTATATGGGTATTTATATCCACTTAAACTGGCTTCATGTCTTACAAAATACATGCACACACAGTTCCACTACAACAATAACTTCATTCAAATCTAACGTTAAACACTATACTAAATTTCGTCTTTACTTCTCAAGAAATCCTTTAAATGAAGAGTCAAATGAATGCTTTCTTCTTTGGCAAAACTCCTCTCGGTAACTGTCTAACGTTGGTCTAGTAAAAAACTGGTGAAAACTGTGTCACATTTTGGACAAAACTCTTTCAAGAGAAAACATAAGAAAATATTTCTGACAAGCATGGTCTGGTTACAAACCTCCAAACTATTGAGGGCGCTGTTCATTATGATTATTATACCTTAAGGGATTTAAGAGGTAAAATATCTTTTTACTAATAATTTAGTTTAAAACCCGGTACTCTTTGAGAACCAGTTTTATCCCCACAAATCATTTGCATCGTAAAATTTCTGCATTTTTTGAACATGATTAAAGAGCTTTTCTACTCCTTGTAATTTGGATGATATTTGAGTTCGTTTGGTGAACAAAAATTCAGCGTTGTAGACACATCTACGCACACCGTTCACCTGTCTCAATGCATGCCTCATCCTTGGAGATTTCACTGTAAACTGGTCACTCCGTACCTGTTAAATAAAAGAAAATAAATTAGATTGATTGCCAAATATACAACTTTTACGTTATGGAGTTGAAAACAGGATTGTACGGAAACAATGATAGGTATGACTGTATACTGTGCATTGGGATTAGTTACGTGACTATATTCTCCATCCGAATGTTACTATACGCCCAAAGCCGCATGCAGATGACGAAAGATCACTAAGATCTCTAAAGCTAGAGCAATTTGGAAGGTCCATTTAACCTGTTTTGAACTTTGGCCTTACAAACAAGTGAATATTACTCGAAACACGCAGACATTTGTATTTTCGTACCTTTGCATTCGTCTTCAGATGCAGCACCGTTCACAGCCGTCGTTCCACTACCCGCACACGGGATGCATCGAGTTTGCTGCTCTGCAGGCTGATACGATCCCAGTGGGCAAGGCTGACATGGATGGAGTCCAGTTGCACTGAATGTTCCTGGGCCACAGATAGCTGTGAATTAAAGGTACTCGAAGTAGAAATATTTACTTTTGAAAAGTCTTTGTCTCAAAAGACAGCAGTTCTAACTGTAAATGTTTGATCCGATCCATTCGATGGTAAAATTTCCCAGGAAAATGCGAACTATGCATAATTAGTTTTCCTCGTGGCTACTAAAGTAGACTTACCTTGGCAGTTGCTCGATGACCTGGATCCCTTCGATGATGTTGTGGTACCCTCCCTACACGGCAGACAGGACGTTTGCTTGAAGCTAGGCTGGAAGGAACCCTGGGGGCACGGTCGGCAAGTGGCCAGTCCGGTCAATGAGAACGTACCGGGTTTACACTCCGCTGGAATCGCACAATAAATGTAGCGAAACTATATCTTAATTGAGTTCAGTAAATTAAGAATTAATCTAAATTTGAACCGTAACATGTCATGTGTATTCAAGAAGCTAAGAGGAGAGGAGAAATTTCTGCCCTTTTTTTAGAGCTGTTGAGAAATGTCAAAAGCTCTTTCCGTTGGGAATCGATCCCACAACTTTCTACGACTGCTTAATACCGGAGCAAAACCTTATCTACTCTCGGGGTCAGCCTTTTGCTTCAAAATTGTTTCCAGAGTGGAGGGAAATGTCCAGTTTTTAAGCGTGGAAGCAACCGCCCCTTGACACTTGGTTTGTCAGGTGAAAAACAGAGGTTAATTTAAGACTGTGTTAGACAGGCTGTTGGACTGTCAAATAGCTTACGCAGGCATTCGCTTGAATTCTTGGCGCGGGGTCCATCGGTCCATGTCCCCCAGGGACACGGCTTGCATTCATCCTGCCCCTCCTCGTCCTGGTACGTCCCTTCAGCACAAACTTTGCAGGTCTCTGTTCTACTGTCGAAGTGCGAACCCACTGCGCAGCTTACTAAAAGTGACAAATTAATGTCATGTGAGAAGTCGGGGTCAAGTACTCTAATTAGTGAAAATCAGACATAATGTAATTTTTACTGTTTGAAAGATTTACATTCTCTTTGTTTTTGTACCTTTTGTGACAAAACAATAATGCATACATGTTATGAAGGCGTGCACTTGAGGTTGTGTACATTTTCGTGAGAATGATTTCTTGAATTGTAAACGTTACCGATTTCCGAGCTGAATAACTAGTTACTATACTTCATTTTGTGAACTACAGAGTGTACTCCTGTTGCGTGATTTCCTTGAATTATGTTTCAAGGTGCTTTCTCTACAATATTATGACAGATGTACTTACTGCAGTTCGTGTCGTTCAGTGCGACGGATCCACGACGGCACATTGGAACACTCTTGTTGATCGTGACTGAGCCCTCTACGACAAGCAGGGTTTCATTCTCAACCACCAGTCGCATCTGTCCAGCCTGTGCAATTCGCTCGTAGTCCCGGCTGATTTCATCCAATGTTTGCTCGGCATTTGCCAATTGATCCTTGTATCGCGTCTTATCCTGAGGTAACCAAAAGTCAGAAAAGCAAAAACTATGTAACGACAAATAACTCCAGACGGATGACAGGTTTCGGAAAAACCATAGGCCAGCTTACAGACTGTGCTTGTGATCACAACGGAATCTTGAAAATAGAAGCTGACTCACCAAAGAGTATATCTTCGTCGACACAGTGAAATCTATGGTGACGATGCTACCGAAGTCTGTCCCGTCACTAGCAATCTGACGGCGTCTTCTACGCCGCCTGTCCTCGTCGATATCCCCACAGTACAAGGTCACATACTCGACCCTGCGAAAACACACATCGGCTTTGTTCAGACTCAGGACGAGGACCTGAAGAACGGCATGTCAACATTTCTTAAAGATAGCAGTTAGCTTACGTGCAGGCGTTGTCCGCGACGCAGCCACCGTTTCGTTTCACACTCCTTTTGAAATCGTCCACAAATGCTGCCTTGATTGCTTGCCGGGCCTTCTCATTGCTACAGTCCCCTACGTAGTACTGAGATACCATGCCCCGTCTGTATCCGTATGAATCTGCTATTTCTAGACGCGCAACAAACACGTATATTTTCATTCATTTCACTGGAAATGGACCATCGGAACGTTTTTATAAAGAATGTATTTTAAACTTAACCATCAGTGGTGGTAACTGCCTTCATACGGTTGACCATGGTAACGGAAGGCTATGGAAGAATCCTTGATTTACTCTGTTAAGTGTCACCTTGATAGTGATGAAGATGAATAAAATATTGAAATCTTGATATCTTGAGTGGATTATGCAATAAATTCCCCCAAACCACGATAGATAACTTTGTTTTTTGGTATTCGTGGTATATGGAATTCATGGCCACCGTGTCGCTTGTATACCCTGACTGAACCTACTGACATTGACGGCCACAGCGGATTTTGAAGCCCAAAGCAAAGTAGCGATTACAAAACCAATGTTGTCCGATTGAATTCATTCTCTCTACCTTGCGTTTCCACTGTTCCGTGAAAAGCGATTTGAGTGTAGATCGTGGACAGAATTAGAGGGGCGTAGAGCTAGAGGACGTGCTAAGGCATCCTATTCTTACCCGAACAGTCTGGCCAGGGTATGGCCATTCTAGGTGGAAACGTGCGCCATCTCCCTTGAGAGCAAATGTAATAATGAGCTGGCCTTTGGGGGAAGTCAAAGGCTTCTTTGCAGTATATCCGACAGAACACACCGAAGAGCCACTCGTCACAGGCCCTGCCGCCGTTACGTGGGTCCGGGTAATTTGGACATCTGTTGTCTGAAACAAAAAAGGACTGATTAAAGTACTTGAATTAATAGTCATTATTCATGACAGTGTATCTGTTCAGTTAGCTCGAAGAATCGTTGTCAATACCTGTAAATGAAAGGTTCATCAAAACTAATAAATTTGACGATATCGCATGAGCTCTTATTTTTTCCCAAAAGGAGTTTGTATTCATCAATACACTGATGCCATGTGCTCTTTTACTAACACACGTCATGTATTGAAATTGTTACCAAAGAAAACATTATCGAAACATATCGTTTACCGATAACGATTGTTAAGAGTATGTATAAACGGTTTATTCCGTCTGCAGCCTTGAATAAACCGCTTTTTTCAAGCATGTAGTTTGAACCTGATTTTGACGTTTTATATATTTTTAATCCTGAAATGCTTATAGGAAACACCGCTACTTACGTCCAAGGCGAATCGTGAAGCGACATTCGGCGCTCAGTCCCGCCCCATCTGTAGCTGTGTAAGTCACAATGTGCGAACCCCAGGTAAAATTAGCCCCTTGCTCGTGTGACTGAAATGAGAAAAAATAATATTCTGTTTTGTTTTTGTTATTTGATATTGTAATGTATTTTAATTCTGAAAGAAAAACACTTTATCTCCTAAATCCAAGTCACGGAAGCTGTGAATAACAGTAGACGAGACTGGAAAGGCTTAGGTTTTGATGTTGGAGGGAAGGCCTCCGTAATTTTTTAGGCCGTGGCCCAGGCAGGAAAGTTAAACTTGTTAACTTGGTAAACACGTCAAACCTTTACCATGATTGTGTGTAATTGGGTTTTACATAGGGACCATAATTTGAATCTTACTTTGACGATGTGGAGATCTTGGCGGGAATTATCGTCAAATTGGGGCTCATCCCACGAGACAGACTTCGTCCTCGTTCTAGAGGTGATGTCAATAATTGGCCCAGGGCAGACCTCCACCGTCGGAGGCTGTGTGTCTATAGGAGTGACAACATTGGAACAAGGAAAAGTGAAATTTAATTTGCAAAATTGCAAAAACTGTCGTGTTAATTCTTTTCATACATGACTTTAAAACACGCAAAAGAAAATTTGTTTTTAAAAGCTCTTTTGATTTTCTCAATTGTTTATTTTATCATTCATTTTGTGTTTCTTTTTAACTCCTTGTTTGATTTAGTCACATAACCATGATGTGAACCAGTCATAAATTTTAACTGATATTTGGTATCCTGTATAAAGACATTGTGATAGTTAAATAATAAACAAATAAATTTTTCATTGGTATGGAAGTCTTTGAGGGTGAGGAAATGCCAGTGAACTCCGATGCCTCGGAGGGCTTTTCAGTATACTGTTCTGTCACCCGAATGAAAGGCTGCCTTAAGGCCGATGGATCACTGACAACATATGGGCGAGAATGACATCCAGCGTAAAGCGATCAGCGGTGAATCCTTTTTGCTCAGGTCTTCTTGTGCTCAACTATAGGAGATCGTGGGCGAAAACTTCCCCCGAACAGTCAGACACCTAATGGGATTTAAGCGTTTACATTCAGAACTAAAGCTCTTCCCTTTATAGGGCGCAACTATGATGCCCTCTGTCTAATCAGCTCAGGTTTCTCCCGCTTGCCGTACCCGTATAGGAGAACTTGTAGAATGCAGCACTATTTGGGTCTTCAGCGTATGTCGAAAGATCAGTGTCATGTGGGTGGGACCGGCTTCTTCACCATTCTGCAGCCTTTTGATAGTTGATTGATGGAGTCATCTTTGGGAATTACCGAGATAGTTCGAGGAGCTGTAGGGATGTCCAAGTCTGGACATGGTGGAGCTGTTTGGATGGGCAGCTTCAAATTATTCCCTCGATCTGTAAAGAGACTCCTTCTGTGTCAAGTAGGGTGAAGTATTGTTTTGTTGATGTTCGTGTTTATACTTTTATCAGGTTTTGCTGGGAGCTCTTCAACGAGTTAGAGAAACTAATTAAGATTATGGTGGGTATGTCGCTGCCAATGCTTTCAGTGAATTCATCTAGGACGTTTCCCTGTCATGCTTTGCCTTAGCTTGAGGGTCTCCGCGCAGGCTACCATGTTTCGTTGGTTGATCATTCTGGCTTTTGATTTTTCGTCCAGAACCTGGGAGTTTCCTTGTTGAGCCAAGGACGTCATTTGGGGCGTTTCTTGTTCCCAAATGATTGCTGTTTATGAACAGTTGAACTGATGCAAGATCAAGCAGCCTGCACATACGTTTCGAGGTTGCGTAGGACTTTGAACCAGTTTTGGATGGTGACTGAGTATGTAGCCAGGTTTTACCAGGGTATTATCAGGGTATACCTGTGCAACTTCCACCTTTTGAGACGGTAGTTTACACTGTCAGGGGCTATGGTCCCTTTCATAGCGATTTTCTTCAGCTGACCCACAACCCCGAAGCCCACATTCCTTTCATCCGGTTCCACCCAAGGCTCGACCACTCTCGAGATTCTGATTGTGGACCACAGTCTCTGAACAGTTCGAGTTCTGTCTTACCTCGAATAACGACTTTCAGCACGCATAATGAGCTTAGGCCGGCCCTGTCTGTCACGTTGTAAGTGATGACCACTGATCCGATCTCAAAGCGATGAGGGGAATTCAGACCGTCTGGAGTGACCGTGACGGTGAGAGCATCTGTTCTGTCCAGGTTGTCCTGAAAAGTTGGCATATCCCAGCTTGCCTCAGCCGACGACAGGCCGGGATCAGCATCTTTAACCACAGATCGTGGACAGGTGATTATTTCTGGTGGGGTATCATCTGAAATCCATTATAAATAAAAAATAAAACTCGTCAAGTAGGACTATATGGTAAGAATTGTGATTCTGTGCAACGTATACACAAGGCTAGTAATTATTTTACAACCAGATTTGGGGTACAGTAATCAAGATCTTATTACCGGAAAAATGAATCTCAATAAACTATATATCATCCTGGATTATGCCATGCCATCCAAAATAAAGAAAATATAGGAAGAAATCAATATTGCCAAATACATTTTATCTGATAGTAAATGACGTGTCCCACCAACAATTAAGACCGTTGACGGGAAGCCACCCACCAACATCTGGGATTATACTGAATGCGCTATGGCGTAATGAATCTGTCAACCCTGTAATTGGATTGGTCAATTTCACAAATTGAAATCTGCCGACCCTTGAGCTTCTACTATAATACAAGGTCTAAAATGAAAACGAAGAAACTGAAAAACATTATGAGTGAGACAAACTCAACGGACGAGGTTGAGACTAAACTTACCCACACAGGCAACCTCTTCCCCAGCGCGTGACCAACTGCCACCGGCCTCGCACGTCTTGAACGAGGGACCACGCAGTTTGAATCCATCTTTGCACTTGAACATGCAGATGAAATTAAGCGGTCGCCTTGTGGAGCATGTCGTGGGGTGAATTGAGCCGTGACGCAGTGGGGGTAACGCTGGGCAGGTGATGGCTGAAAAATGGGGTAATAATCTGCCATCATTAGAAACCCACAACATTTTAAAGGGAAATCGATTAGCTTTAGCTTATCTCGAGTACCAATCGACACTTTCTTTCTGAAGACTTATTTCTGAGGAGCAAGGATGTTTATTAACCAAAGTAAGCAACACTGTAACAAAAGACTCTTTACGCAGTATTTAGGTAGTATTTTGTTACGATGTCCTGTCGTCTTGTGTCGAGTCATGTTGTGTTGTAGTTTACGAATGTTGCTCAAATCATTCGAAAATGGCCTCTCTGTGGCAAACTCTTGTTGGCTCTGTGTATGGTGCATCTTTTGCATCCCTTGTATCTAAGGCTTCTTCCCGATGGCTTTTTTCATCAGTTAAATTATAATTAGATTATATAATTCATAATTTGCGGTCACGCGCACAATTAGGCCTGGCGGTGAAAAGCGTAAGGGATTTCGAGATGTACAAATGCAAACTTTCTAGTTGACTTCTTTGAATTATTGCAGCATTTTTCTTTTTCTTTTTACGAGAAAAACACGGTTAAACCAGCTATAGCTTGCGCTTTCCAAACGCAATCAAGACTTTAGACAATTCCTTCACAACAGGGTCTCTTTTCCGTCAGATAGATAGCTTCTAGCTCTATGTGTCATGCAGCAATATAGTTTCTACGCATAGTTATCTGTACATGTGAAATTAACTCTTGATAATGGTGCGTGGCACCCCGAACCACAGGTTTTTGTAGTTCAATGTAAAAAGTAATCCTGCTAATTTCTTTCTATATCGAGCTATTGGTGTAACCTTCTTTGGTAGGATGGTCTGACACGATAAACTGATGAATCTTGTAATGGGCTAATTATTCATTTGTTGACGGATTCATTAATTTGCATTCGAGCTTATGCATTTCGTTTCCAGTTAGCCTCCATTCATAAATCCAACGTTCCTCCTGTATTAAGGCCACTGCGCAAGTCATGTAAGTTACTCTTTCTTTTAATAAAGCCACTTCTTACACCTCCAAGACTTATGCGTTATTTCTTGTGAACTATACCTGCGGCTGAGATGTTTTGACGAAGTTGCTGACTTGTTCGCGAGATCTCTTTTCCTTCTAGGGTCATGTCACCACACGTCACCTCAACATTCTCCACCGTGCAGCCGTAGTCGGCCTGGCAAAAGCCGGGTAGAATTTGGTCGAGTTGTTGGAACCTTGCCACGAAGTCTGCAGCGATCTGTGCCTTCGCGTTTTCGTCTAGCTGGCAATCACCGATGTAAAACTGGTCTCCAGACAGTACATCGGCTCTGAGATCTCGCATTTCTAATCAAAAATTCAGAAAAAGGGCCATTTCATATAATGTAACTAATGTGCTGAAGAAATGTCGAAATGTCTTTATGCATGTTTCTCATCCAATAACATTAAGAATCAAATTTAACCATACTATTCGATAAAAATATTTCGAAAGAATTGCTTACTTCTCTGTATTATTTAGACATTTAAATCGATAAACGTTCATGTCTACAAACATTTAATAAAATGTTCTCGTCGACATTTTCAGAGAATCATCTTTTACAGAAAACTGTTAAAACCATTTCTCGGCGAAACGAACCTTTTACATAAGGCAGTTTGATGGATTTGTTTACCACAATAATGTCAACTTTAAAGAAATTTATTTCTATTCATAATTACTTTCTGTGTTGGAAAGTCGAATAAATTTTTTATAAACTCCCAAACAGGTTTGTTACGTTTTTCCGAGAAAAGATGATAAATTAAAACGAACCTGTGCAATCCGGCCAAGGAACCCTGAATTCAGCAGGATCGTCAAAAGAGAGAGGAGACTGTGCCCACTGGGCCGAGCTGCCACAGAAGTATTCTGTTGCAGGTTTCCGGTTGAAATCAAAGTTCTCATTGCAGGCCACTCGACAGAACTGACCTCCTAACCAAGTTTCGCAGGCCAATGCACCGTTCAGTGGCGGAGGGAAGTAGGGACATAGATACTCTGTTGGAAAAAGAAAACAGGTCTTTACGAGCGTTTAATGAATTGGGATAGGACATGGCCAGTCTGATGGATTCATAGTTCATTTCAGTGTTTCAATATTAATCAGCAGAGCGATAAAATTGTTAACGCTTGTATGTCATAAAAAGTATAAGCCGTGTGAACTGTAAGGTGGTCTTTCCGGTATTATATCAGCCGGGAGGGCGAACGGGGAGGCAGGCAGGCAGCCAGCTCTCCCGCCCTGGTTAGTTTTTTTTATGCAGTAGTTTGAAGTAAACCAGAGGACAAACGCTTACGTCTTACTACGACCGTGAAGTTACAAAATGCTGTGTTTCCTGCCCCATCTTCAGCTCTGTACCAAATAAGCTCAGGCGGGCCGTAGGAAAAGTGAGACCCGGGCACTCGGTTGAATGTTGTTTGAATTGGCTCTCCAGAGTTGTCCTTGAAGGTAGGCACCGTCCAGTTGACGCTTGTTTGTCTTTCGTTGCTCTCAATCTTGATGTTGTCAGGGCAATAGATGTTCCTCGGTGCCTCCTGGTCTGGACAGAACAAAATGTTTCACAAATGACATCAACTACGTTGTTTGAAAAGGAAAGTGTGGAGCAGGAATGAGAAGGACCTTGCTGAGAGGACACGTTCGTTCGAAGCTGATTTAGCATCAAAATGTGCTTGTTGAAGTGAAGTAGCCAGTGCTCGAAGATATAACAGCAGTTAACACGAATCGAGCAACGCCTAACACGCAGAAAGCTGTTGCAATATTTTCAAAGTAGACACAACCCGTACCACACATCAAAGGTGAGCGACTCAGTGCAGTGCCTCAGAGCACCATGTGGGAGGTAAATCCAGGGACGAGGTTGAGACTCAACTTACCCACACAGGTAGCTTCTTCCCCAGCTTGAGACCAATTACCACTGGCTTCGCACATCCTGAATGCAGGACCCTGCAGTCGGTATCCTTCTTTGCACTTGAAAAGGCAGGTAGAGTTCACCGGTCGCCTTGTGGTGCAATTTAAGGGTCGCATTGAGCCGTGGCGCAACGGGAGCAACGCCGGGCAGGTAACGGCTAAGAAGTGAGCCCAAAAATGCCAGTCGTTTACCAGTCATTAGAAACTCAAACGTATAAAGTGAAATAAAAAAAGCACTTAATTTGTGGCGAAGCTTAAAAAATGATTTTGAAAAGAATTGCTTTCGAGGAAAATGATTTTCCAGAGTACTTCAGACATGAACTTTTTGCAGATAACAAGTATAATCTTCCTAGAGTCTTGCAGTTAAATTGAAAAAAAAAACCAGCGATGTTTTCAATGCGGGGAATCTAACAAAATTAATTGCTACCAGATTGTACTTCACAGTTTCCTTTATAATTCCTCTTGCATGTTTGACACATTTGGCTCTTCACTTTCAAATACACAAGACGCAGTCAGGGATCCCGTAGGCCCACGTGTTTCCTGGAAACTCGTGGTACAGCTGCATAATGCCAGAGCAAGGGTAAAAGTTAGAGTCCATTTTTCTGGCTCTGCTAATGCGACATGTGCCTGTGTAACATCAATCAGTTGCAGTGGAAAGTTTTTACGCCAACTTAGTTGACGGGCTGTGGAATCTTCATGGCATGTGAGCGCGGGTTTCTCTAATCCAGCTGAATTGTGAAAAAAGGATACCGGTTGGGAATTATTATTGCGAATGTGCGAAGCTTGAGAACTGTCTTTTCGTGCGTTCGACGCCTTGTCATCCAACAGGATCGCTTACTTGTTTCCGAAATCTCCTCTTCCCCTTGAGTTGTGTCACCACACATCACACTAACATTCTCCACTGAGCAACTTGTGTCGGCCGAGCAAAAGCCAGGTATGATTCGATTGAGTTCCTGGAACCTTGCCACAAAATCTGCAGCAATCTGCACCCTAGCATTATTATCCAGCTGGCAATCACCAACATAGAACTGGGCATGGTGTGTTGCCTCTACTGTGGGATCTCTCATTTCTAATGCAAAATGCCGGGCATAGAAAGTAAAAAACTCCTTTTACAAATGTGTTATGTATGACAGTGATAATGCTTAAGAAAGAAACGCTACCCCCCCTCTCCCTGATACTCATTTTCGACTGAGAACCATCTTGTGCCTTAAAAGATGAATAACTTTATTATTTCAATTTGCATGTTGTAGTTGCACAAAAGGAAATGGTTACAGGTGAAAGACAGCGTTTAAAATATTTCAGAAAGCTCAAAACATGGCTTCATGATTTTGAGCACCCTTATCCTTCAAACAAATCTCAAAATCAGAAAAACAATATCCCAAATGTATCGGCGACAAAATGTGCCATCTCATTTTTTCCTTTTTGTAGCTCAAAGACCTGCCATCGTCACTGCATTTGGTGAAACTAAACAATTTCATGTCAGTCTTTGAACTCCAAACTGTTCCACATAAATTTACCTGGAGGTAATAGTATACAGCCCCAAAGGGACATCCCAATGTTAAGTCTTTTTTGTTATCTGGTGTGCTTGCAAAATAAATTTAAAAACTCAAACAAATTGAAACACTTAAAGAGAAAATAAGACATTAAATTCACAAACAGGTTGTCACGTTTCACCGGAAAAGACGATATTAAATGAAAACGAACCTGTGCAATCTGGCCAAGGAACCCTGAATTCAGCAGGATCGTCAAAAGAGAGTGGCGACGGTGCCCACTGGGCCGAGTTGTCACAGAAGTATTCTGTTGCAGGTTTCCGGTTGAAATCAAAATTCTCATTACAAGCCACTCGACAGAACTGACCCCCTAACCAAGTGTCGCAAACCAATGCACCGTTCAATGGCGGAGGGAAGTCGGGACATGGATACTCTGTGGAAAAAAGAAGACCAGGCACCGTCTAGTTGACGCTTGTTTGGCTTCACTTCTCTCAACGTTGATGTTTCAGGACAGTAGATGATTTTTGGTGGCTCTCGGTCTGGGCATAAAGTTTCCGAGTCGAAATGTTTTTGTTTAGTAAAAGACAAAACTGAGTGACTGGATTAAACGTATTCGCTATCAACAACAAAGCAGAATGGAAATTTGTATTGTGTATAACAAATATGTAAGAAAGCGCTACATTCTCTGGCCAGATTGCGGCGTAACTACTCGGGGCCATACGGGGCACTTGTAAACAAGGCCTTTTGTGTTTTTTGCCTACCACTGGGTCAACAAGCCCTGATTACAAATCTGCAAGGGGTTGGTTTCCCCAGATAAGTCATTGAACCTGGATCAAGCCCCCCACACAGAGGCATACACTTGTTCCTGAAATTGGAGGATGGGGAAAGGTGGGGGAATGACTTGACCAGCCATGAAAATTTGTAAAGTGGGGGAGGGAACCATATGATTTGATGTAGAGGTGGATGCTCGTGATATGATGTTTATGTGTAATTATGTATTCTAAGATGGTGAATTTATGGCCTTTTAAATCATTTTCCCTTTTTGAGTGTTATTGAATTCATTTTGTAAGTCTGTTGTAAGTCTGCAACATTCTCTACAATTGGCTTCAATTTTTGGCTCACTGCCAAAAAGTGTAGTGGATGATTCAATAGCCCATTCCCCAACTAGTTGGGGGAATAGCACCCATCCCTTGGGATCTACTCCTTTGCCCCCACCCCAACTTGAATTTTAAAAATGTAGCCCAATCATGACAATACAACCAGTGACAACCATATTAATAGTTTCACATTGTAAGCTTAGCATAGACCTAATTTGTTACATTGTTTGTTTTCATTGCCCCCTTGCTTGGAAGAATATGTGTATCCCCGACTATTGCTCAGAACAGGCACTATATCCAGAGTTAGTTATGGACCCCTACCTGGCCTAGGACTCGTAGATGTATTGCACTGCTACTTCTTACTAGAAGTGCAAAGTAGAAGTATAATTATACTCGGTTCCTATATTGTCGCGGTAACTCTATTATCGCGGTATTAATCTTGAATTTTAATCGTCTGAGTGACTAACACCTTTAAAGTACAAGAAACACGAGCTGATCTTTGAAGTTTACCGTCGCACTGGAGAGGAGTATCAGACCACTGGCCACTGGCTAAACACATCAACTGATCTGCGGTACCAGGCTGTGGTCTGTAGTTGGGCAGGCATTGCATACGGCATTCGGTACCGTAGAGATTGCCACAGTTCGGCGGAACGAGTAGAACGCCGGATGACTCAGGGAAACTCAGTTGTTGGCATGTAATTGCTAGATGTGGAACACATTGGACGAGTTAACGCAGGTTATATTCAGGCATTAGTGCTAATTTTAAGAGAAAATTTCAGCCTATTATGAATAATAAATATGAACCATTATGAATAACAATATTACAAAGAAAACTCCTGGCTGTCGGCCAATTGTCAACTAAATCAATTTATTTGTCAACACGAAAGGAACTGGTTAACACGATATTCCTTCAGAATCATTTATTCCACTTGATTTATTATTTATTTGATTTCAAGTCAATTCCGAACGCCAATTATCATGTTTCTGACAGTTGTGCTAGGTTTGGGTTTGTGTTGGGTTGGTTTGATTAGTCTTGTTTTCTTTTAATGCAAAACACAAGCCTTTTCTACTATTTCTTTGAGCACAAAGGGACTGCATAAGAACGAAAACTGTATAACGTACCTTTCATAGCGAAGCTTTGCTTTAAAGGTTATGTTAGAATAGATTTAATAAGGCATTGAGGTCTTGCCATCTTAAGTTGTTTTTCCTTGTGTGTTACTCACGCGTGCAAGGGACCTGCGTGCTGGGGGAGCCTCGATGCCCTGGCAGACACTCGCAGGCATTGAGGGATGTACTGCCCTCTGCCGCTGTGGTGGAGAGAGTGGGGCAGCTGGCGCAAGCCTGGTTGCCGTACTGTGATTTGAAGGTACCACGGGGACATGCTGTTAGGGAAACACAGGTCTAGGATGTCAAAAAGATCTGAAATAGGAGATTTACGAACTGATTCATTCAATGATGGAGGGTGTATATTTCAAGAAAAAAATTTCTCTTCACCCGACCAATTGGTGAAGGCCACCCAATATGGTGGCAATAAAAAGAAGTAGCAACATACAGAAAAGATGGAATTTACATTTATTGTGATGCGTTGTAAGAAGAGAAGGGGGTAAACATTTCAGTAGCAAATGCCGAGATTACGTAGTACAAGTAATTAAAACAGTTTTCGCTCAACACTGCTCAAGAAACACACTCATCGTTTTTAACATTTTGTTTTCCACTTAGGCCTCATTACCTGTGCATTGATTTAGTCTCCCATCACCAGTGTACCCAGGATGACAGGCGCATCCGTAGATTCCGATTCGTGTTGCGCATGAGCAGGTGGCACGTGAGTCGCAGCAGTTACTTCCCCGGCAGAGCGAGTTGCAAAGGTCAGAGGGTACGTTGTGATCCCATGATGCCGTATCTACCTGATCTGGAAAGATTGGGGAAAGCCGACGTCAAACAAATCACCCAAGAGAATGACGCACCCGTCTTTAGTTTTTCAATGGTTGCTGTCCAGCATTTAAACCCACCTCCGATCACTTTCTCGGCCAGGGTCTCGACATCCGTCAGGTGAGTCAACAGGAACACGTGATCGCTGCTTGGAGACGTCGCAATGCCATTCAGCTCATCAACGTTGATGCCGTCGCCCAACCCGATGGCGAAGACTGTAGCTATGTTCCGCAGTTCAGCAGCAACTGTAAGCGGAGACCCACCGTCATTGGATTGGCCGGCAATCAGGAGAAAGACAATCCTTCAAGGGGGTTGGAAATACAAGAGACAAAGGAAGTAGAAATCGAATCTTCCACGGTTTGCGATACAGAAAGATGGTTGGAAATGTCAAAGTGGCATTTTTAACATTTGTTTTGGTTCAAGAGGACCCGATTTTTTTCTCTCTACAGGGAGGAACCGAAAGGCTCTTTACACGTGTTCGCTTAATTTACGAGAGATGTTCAGCCTGCCAAACAGCAAGTACGTGTTAGGTCAGAATGCTCTTGTTATCGATACATTAATTTGTTTGTTGCATTTTGTCGATAGAGGGCGCCGTTCAACGGGCACGTTATCTGGCAATTCGCGCTTGGGGAGTCGCAATATTAGTCTCAGAGCGTACACATCATCCCAAAGTCGTAAGTGGAATCTGTTCAATGCATTATTTAGATTTCCTTTATTCGGTTCTTATGGGTTTTCTTTGGGTACTTTTGGATAGTTTTGTGTATTTAATGTGGTAGAAAATACAACAAAAACAGACAATTTACAAAGTTGTGGCTGTGAGCACATGTCAAGGTAAAGGGTTTTATTGCATTTAATCGGGCATCATGCACATGTACGCCTACACACAAGGTTATTATCATCGACCCAGTTGTTTTTTGTGATTAGTTATGATTTAATTTGCTAAATAAAGTGCCGTTGTCGATTCGTGTTGGTAATTTAGAACTGTTTAAAGTCGATTTCTGTACTTTTGTGGACAGATTAAACCACCAGTCCACGTATTCAGGAATGCACGAGCTTGTATGTACATCCGTCACTCCGTCATAGCACGGAATGGCACGACGAAAAAAAGCTGTCAGTTTGAATGGTCTTCTGTCGTCCTTGCCGTCGACTTGGACACCCGGTCGAAGCAATCATAGCGTGCACTTTGCCATGCATTAGACTGGTTGACCTCTTTAGTCGTCCTGCTGTAATCCAATACAGTAATCGGCGCATGACCCTTTTCAGTGGTTTGCAGTTTGTCTTAATATGATTGGACAGAAAAAGGACGATTCACTGAAGACGTAATGAGTGGTTTACGTGTGTAGTGGGAGGGAGTTGTTAGTGGGGGCGTGTTTAAGATTCCTTGTCGGGGGGTACCAAAACATTAAGAACTACCCTATCAGAAAACATTCACGAAATAGATGTTCGGAACTTACTCCAAAGCGAGGAGTTTTTCGAAGTCAGAAATGACATTTTGTCAAAATTTCAACACATGCCAAGAAGGTATTCTACTTTAAACGAGATCTATTTCAAAACTGCACTTTGCGCACTAATCTTTTATTAGTACGTGAGAACCAGACAAAAAATACATTTACAGCGGGATACAAAATGTGTGTGGTGGGATGGATGTATAGCCTTCCCTGTGTCAAGAAGTTTCTGTTGTAAAGACGGTTGACGTTGTATCGACAATCCTTTGTCCATACCGGTAGCTTTTTTGGCACCCATAACATCTGTATTTTTTGAAGACGTGCCTTGTCCCCATGTAAGTTTCACATTGCAAAGCAGTTGCCACAAATTTTGAATTACACGACCGTCATTGATTCCCATTGGTATAAAACTGGCATCTATTGAAATGCGAACGATACCAGTGCAGAGCAGCGCAGTTGAAAGTCAAAACATAGCTTGGCATTTAACAGGAAGTAATGCTTTGACACACATCGACTTTTCTGTTTATCTCCGTTTTTCAACCAGGTGTACTTTAACAAGTAGCGTTTCTTTGACTTGGGCTGGCTTCTAAGGTTTGGAATTCACCATTGTAAATTCAGTGACGCGATTGCAACATGGCTATCATTATAGTCATCAGAATGCTGTGTATGCAGTGAATGTTGGTCCCGGTTTGCTTTGATTGTTAAATGCTAGGGCTATAAAGAGTAAGTTTCAAAGCTAGGTGTCTATTGTGTGGATCTCTTGGCATGTTATGTGCTCGCTCTGTGTATGAAATAAGGAGCACAGTTTTCCTTGAGGACACATTGTGACTGTATGGACACACCCAGAGAACGTCCAGGCTTATGGGGTCTAAGTGTTTGCATTTTACTTTGGTTCTGCATGTAAGTTCTTTACTTATTTTCTTAAACCTTGGGTCCTTGCCAGCCATTCCTATTTTTCTATCTCGTATGTTTCTTGTACATGTACATGTGACTTGGCTCAATTATGGTGGTTCTTTTCGTGGTTAAGAGATGACCTTTTTCACATTCGATGAAGGGCAGCATGCGTAAGGGTTAGTTAAGCTTGGTGTAACCTTTGTGAGTCAGGGCTCAGCTAATTTCGTTGCAACCTGCGTCATATAGGAAAGAACTGTATTTTTATATTTCCATATGTCCAATTATAAGTGGAAGTATGTATGTCCATGTTTCCATATTGTGATTGTAAACATTACTTGACTATATTAAATTAATTGTAATTATTTTAAATTGTTTCGAAATATAATTTTGACGTCAGTATTCATGACCAAATTTACGACTCGTATCTCTGGTCGTATCTATCACCTCGATTTTTTTCAGGCGGAAATGAAGAGTGCTCGCGCGCATGCACAGTGACCTACCTTTGCCGATCGTTCGGTTGGGCGATTTTGGCACAAGGCCTACATGATTTAGATACATTTTCGGCGTGATTGTGTCATATCGGTGACGCGTGGTCAGTTGTGCAGTGGTGGTTGTGTCCATGCTATTATCGCCGTGGCTATGGAAAGACAGGTAGGCCTATGTCTAAAGCTGTTTTATGAATTCAGATGTAGTCTCCCTGGCATGATGGAAACAATGCGGGGCAATATTTGCGACCGGAGGTACAGCGACTCACGAATTTGGTCGTGAATATTGACGTCAGTATTTGCTCCCGGAGAGCGGGTCGTGAATTTTGGTTGTAAATAATGGCTTCAATATCGACGATTTGTGATGACCCTCCAGGGCCACCTTAGCTAACGCTTAATACGCAATGTGCAATAAGCCGTAGGGTAGCAACACATTCTGAGTACACACGCATAGTATAGCAGCATTTTGAGATACAGAAGTTTTTGTTAACAGCACCGCCTCGGTTGTAGGCCTATATACATATACGTGGACGGGAAAATGGCTTCTTTGTCGTGGTTCGTATGCATGCGTCTCACTCTTAGGGACATCCAACGGGGGCACAGGGGCAAGTTGGGGTTGGGGACTCCTTTACGGATGAGAAAAACTGAAGCAGTTTTGGGAAAAAAGCCCCCCACCACCACCACCACCAAAAAATGAATAAAGATACCTATTTGCAAAACCTTGATCAAAATATTTATGTTTATTTTGTGTCCGAAGCCAAGCGTAGTTTCAGAAGCTTACTTTTGTGTTGACGGCCGAGAAGCCACAAGAAGACTGTGGGCTCTACGGAGTGCGTATGCGGTACACCTACCCCCACCTCGGTAGTAAACCCGCGGTAGATCAGTGCCAAGCAGCGTGCATTTGTTCTTACCGACCGGGGAGTTGATGTAGTCCAGATCGGTGTAGATCTTATTGCAGCTCGAGTAGGTCACCACCGCCACACGCGACGTCTCTGGAGACACACTGAACAGCTTAGAGAAGTGCCGGACAAACTGCACCTCGCAGCCGAAGTTACCTGACCCCACGCTGCCTGAGGAGTCGAGGACAAAGACGATCTCGACCGGCCGGTTCTGGTACCTCTCCAGGATTTGGACGAATTTCCTGCTAGTCTCACGGATCTCCAGGCGGTTTTGCTCGGTATCTGTCGCGGTCCGAGGACATTCTGGGTATATTTGCGCTTTGATCGTGGGGCAAAGCATCCAAGAAATTGCCAGGAGAAATAATATGCCCAGTGCCAGAGGAGGGTTCATTTTTATTTTAATTTGCTCCTCTTGTTTCGAGTCGATGAAGATCAAGCCTATTAGCTTCTAGACTGCTTGGACGTCGGCTACAAGGCTACAGCTCGTTCCCACGAGACTGCTGTGTTAAGTAAGTGGCGTACAAAAGAAAGAACGACTGGTCAGGAAACGTACATGTTATCTCCAGTACGAGGCATGAAATGATGTTCGATGTATTTTTGTCAGGTGAACCAAACCAGGAAATATTTGACACAAAGCAGACCTCGTACGGATGTGCATGTATGCAGGCAAAAAGCCGCGATCCCCGGGACTCCAATTTGAACTTGGCACCTTTCCCAGCAGGATTTTTCTCGGGCCTGCGTGCAGAAGGCCGCATCCGTTCCTCCCTTATCTTTCAAAAACAGTTTCTGATCACGTGGTTCCCACATCGGCTGACTGCCAGCAAATGACAAAGATTGTGTTGTTTCTATGTTATTGTATGCATTTATTTTAACAGATGGAAAAGATTTGGTTTGGCTTCGTCTTGGCTTCCGTTCACTGCTTGGAAGTTCTTAGCAACGCCTTTGAATTTGCCAATGTGTGCTAACAGTTCAAATTAAAGGGTTATGAATGTAAAGTTTCGACTGAAAAGTAACTAGGCAAATTGGAATGAAAGCATACTGCTGGGTTGTCCTGTACTTTGTACGCCATTTTATTTTTGTATACTCAACCTTCAGGATGACTTTAATAAGACAGCCCACCGCTGCCACCAATTGTAAATACGCTGTACTGATGTCAGGAGTGATATCAAAGATGTACATACTTATTATGAACAACCTCCCTGGTGCCATGGGGGGTGTCAGCACCCCCGTTCAGGTTTCTGCAGATGAGTAATTTTCTATTTCCGTCATCTCCCACCCCATCTGCCCCACCCCCAAGAGAAATTGACGCCAGTGGCTGTAGACTTGGCCCTATTCATTTTTAAGTCCTGTCCGGCTTGGAAAGAGTATATCTCCTAAATAAATTGGAAAAAATATACTCCATAAAAATGTGTACTCTACGGCACCTCTTGGGCATTCGTATAGCTTTGATATCATGGTTGGTCATATTCTGCTGCAGCTTCGGCCTATAGCTAAGCATACAAAAGAGCCAAACACTCGTCCAAAATTGGAACATATTTTCGTGCAGTCCTGTTACCACGCTATTTGTTTCTGGTACATGCGGCTTGCAGGCTTTGTACTGTAGATAGCTTTGTACCTTTTTGTTCTACCAACTAGGGCTTTGAGCAACTCATGCAGAGGGAATAAGATTTATATCTGTAGTGGGACATCTCATTGACGACTGGGAGGGAGGATTAATAAAGAACAAAAAAGTTCGACAAAATTCAATAAATTGATAATTGCTTCATTTTAATCATTATTATCGGCACGTTTGAACTTCTTACAGAATATAAGCACAGGCAACTTTTACAACTGATTTTAATACGGTTTTTCCTCACGTAACGGCAGAATCTTTGAAACTTTGCGTTCGGTAAAATGCCCTGTATATCATTTAACACATACTCGTTCTTTTCCTTGTCACGTAGTGTGAAAGTAACAAATTCTGTTATGCCATCGGGAACAGTTTGGCGCAACGAGATTCCATTATGGGGGAAACAAACTGCGAGACGTCCAGAGAGCAGATAACCTATGAAATTCACATCACCCTATTTCATGTTCCGACTCTTCACCCACCTTTGGTAAGACATTTAATTGTTTGTATATACTTCCTATAAGTTTGACATCATTTTTTTTTCAAAATCGTTAACATGTTGCAAGCATTTCGTTTTATAGCCATTACCTTTAAAGTTACCAACTAAATACAAGGTTGCTAGCAAATATTTCGATTTACTGATGATTTAATCTCTCGTTACTCAGTACACTGGATATTTCCAAAGTAGACATCCACTTCCAATTTTCCTGAAAGGTATTTCACTCTTGCATGAACTTACTGACCCAGAAACAGTGACTCTGTCATTGGAATAATCATGGAGGTCGCGAGGGGCAAGAGGGCATTTTTCAGGTGGTCAATGGAAATCACACAAACAAGAAAATAGGGAAAGGAAAAAGGACCGAGAAAGCAGAGTGATAACGAAGTGAAAATCACAAGTTTTGCGTGAAAACAAACAACGAAATCCCCCAAAACAGGAGTTGCCCCCTTTCATCGTTGACGCTTTGTCGGTTTGCACTGTTCCCTGGAATGAACTTTAGTTTTAGTGGCGAAGCCCATGAAAATAACGAACTTTCAAACATTTGTACGAGAGATTCTGACAGTTAAGATTACTCCAGTCATAAACCAAATGACCTGTATTATTTTGCTTATTTTCCATCATACGGGGAAATATTTAAGCCTGTGTTTATGCGGTTTTTCGGTTCAAAGGGAATATTTTGTATCCTGTTATAAAACTTGTCCTGCACTGCAGGGTGAAGGTCTGAATATGTCTATACTCGCACCCTAGTTCACTTGCTTAAGTTTTAACAGCTAGTAATTCACAGAGGGTGAGAAGGATTTGGCGCGAGAAAAAGAACCCTGCATCATCACACAGATATAAAGTTTGATTGAAAGATTAAATTCTTTTCTTTTAAGAACAAACGCTGTAACTTTCTCGAACCAAGTAACGGATGTTTCAGAACCATGCAGGTTTTAGTCCAGCAAAAAAGTTAATTCATACAATAAGGTAAATTATACGAGCTTTCTCCTTTCGTAAGTCATTTTATTGTATAAAACTTGAATCATAAGGTCATGATGTCTCCGCATGTGTAATACCTGTTGGTGCCATCATACCGCTTCCTATTTGTTGTAACGGTGATCCGGTGTGTGCTCTTCGCAGCTGGGTATCTGTTTGATGATGACACATAATGTGGTTATTAGCGAAGTCTTCACTGTAGTGAATGATGGGGCAAATCTGTTGGAACCAGTGCCGAAAACCAGCTCTTAGGGGGTCACACTGAGAAGAAGGATTTGCAGTGCACTTAGTGCTGTTAAGGATGGAGAACGATTTAACTTCTAAATATAATGATAGGAATGTGACCCGTGTTTTCATACACTATTTTGGTCATCAAAGCTTTTTATTAGGGGCTTAACGGGTCGCCAATCCCATTAAATATTGAAAACGGAGGTTAATTTGCCAAATCTAATAAGACGGAATATGGGAGATTTATACCAACTTCCATATCTATGGGTGATCCTTTGGGTTGCAAATCTCCTTGCAATCCAGCCAAGAAGTCTGGCCATGCAACCACGTTTCCTCTCTCCCGGTGGCAGCTGTGGGCTAGGGCTTGGATAGCGTCCTCGGGCAGAACATGGTCCCAGATATTCAGCCTTCAAGAAACATTTCCAAACAAACGAATCATATGTAAAGTACACAAAGTTTAGCATGTCAGAAACAAAATCTGAGTCAATGTGTACTAAAGCTTTGTTGCTCAACCAACCATGTCCATGTACCACACCAGGTGGTAGCACCGTTCAAGGTGGCAAAAGTCTCACGGTTGCCAGTTGTTATGTGCTTCATCGCCGTCAAATCAAAAATATCTACAACCTTCCCTCCAATAACTAGCCTTATATTTACTAAAAAGGAAGATGCCATTTAACTGATTGCTCCTGCCAAGTTACGTCACGTGATACCCACAATAAGTCACGTGACTTAGCTGGTGCAATTGGTCTATTTAAACCAATGCTTTTCCCAAGCTAAAGGGTTCTACATTTGTTAATCAAGTTTCCTGAAATTCGGTATTGGCAGCAATACCATTTGGCTCTACATTAAGCATTTATGCCCATTTTTGGTAAAAACCAAAATATTTCTCAACGTACTCTTTCAAACAATGTTAGCAACTGTCGCCCATGTTAGACTGTTAGCATGTGTTTCAGGAGGTCCTGTGGCTGTCTGTATTAGTTAAGATGTTGCCACCTCAGTTGGTACCAGTGCATGGAATTTCGAGTCATAGCCCCTGAATTAACGCCAGAATAAATCAGTTCATGGAGGTTAACGAGAATCTTGAAGAGCTTTCTAAGGATACCCATGAAGGAAACTTTTAGGAAAGCAAATAAAGTACATGTTGTTTACTGTGTTGTAGAGATACATATATCCGGTTTGGGGGAGGGCCGGGTCTTCTACACCTGTTCGTTTAAATTCCGTCCCTTAAGAACCACTCCCTTTTTAATATTATCATAATACCCATCGTACTTGTATATTTCACCCAGATAAGTCTCCCTGGTGTTGAAGGCTCCCCCGATGGAGTCTTGCTCCTGGCCAAGAACAAACACACCTTGGCCCGGTATGGCTTCGGTGCGAAGCGTAGCCCCGCTGTTAGCTTCCGTGCCATTCACGTACAAGTGCCACTCACCACCTAGGGTTGGAGGAAGGGTACAAATTGAAATTCGATTTCCGAAAACAAGCCCGAAAATCTTGTGAGCAGACCGGAAGATTTATGATGTCGGAAAAGATAAAATTGTAATATAGAGATGATTTTTTTTCTAGTCATAAATAAATTTGGATTCACAGCAAGTTATTTGGAAGTGTTTTTAATCGACAATGAGTAAATTCCCCTCGAAAATATAAAGCATTATGTGACCCACTTTCACAAAGATCATAGTCAGGGCAAACGAACCAATTTTTTAGGCTACAATTTTCGCACAGGTCTAATAAATGGAGGACAAAATAACTCGCATGTTGATCCTCATTTAGGACAGCTGAATGCAGTCGTGTAAGAAACACAGTGGACTTTGTGCAGGCATAAACGTCCACCTACGGAAGCCGCGCACAGCCAACTGAATTTTCATGGACGCGTGTGACGCTTCCACGATGCATCCTGTGATGTCTAGTGTCTAGTCTGAGAATTAAATCCACAAAATCGGGTGAGAGCAGCTGCTGCACGCCAGCTACAAACACAGAAATTGGGAAGTGGTATTAGAAGGGCCCACTGACTGTCTCAGCCCCTCTTGATCCGTCGCTTACCTGCACCGCGCCAGGTAAACACTAGGCTGGTCCAGCGCCCGTTGTTGATGGCCACGTCTGTGAAGATCGTCACTCCGTTCACGTAGATCCTGAGCGAGGCGCAATCTGTCACGGTCAGTGTGTTGTCGACTAAGCTGCCAGGGCTGCTTCCAGAGGCCGCACTATAAAAAAAATATTATTATTATCTTTGTAGGAAGTAATGCCCCAGAATTATTGCTGATGCCATAAATTAGAAATAATTAGAGCACAGGGTTTGAGTTCTGGAGATAAGGGTTTATATCCCGTTTCACTCGATATTTGTGTTCCTCTTTTAAGTTGTGTTTCATAAGTACCTATCAATACTTCCCCCATGAAGTACATTAGTTAACGTAGATTATTTTTTATAATGACCGCCGAACGAGAGTGTTATCGGCCACTGTCTTATTCGTTACTCACTTGTCTGCCGGCTTCATGGCGGCGTACGAAATAGGGGTTCCCATATTTGTCGAATCAGTGGTGCGAAGCCACATCGAAAGGGTAATTTCTTGGAACTCGGAATGTCTGGTCCGTAGGAGGGAAAATTCTGACGTCCTAGAGTTGGTGAAATCGAGCAGGAATTCCTGAGACATTTCTGTTCAGAGCAAAGAGAAATAGTTCAGGAACTGGTACAGGTCTGGGTGTCAGGGTTTGGCGCAAATAAGAAGGCACCAAGGTTAAGTGGATGTAGATTGACACATGGTGCAGGCCCATCATCGGGCACAAGACAAGGGCCTAGCTTTTCGTGACTCTCCACGCGTTCACGATTATTCCTTCAATATACCCCGTACATGTATATCCAGGCATAAACGTCCACCTACGGAAGCCGCGCACAGCCAACTGAATTTTCATGGACGCGTGTGACGCTTCCACGATGCATCCTGTGATGTCTAGTGTCTAGTCTGAGAATTAAATCCACAAAATCGGGTGAGATTTTGGTCCGTAGGAGGGAAAATTCTGACGTCCTAGAGTTGGTGAAATCGAGCAGGAATTCCTGAGACATTTCTGTTCAGAGCAAAGAGAAATAGTTCAGGAACTGGTACAGGTCTGGGTGTCAGGGTTTGGCGCAAATAAGAAGGCACCAAGGTTAAGTGGATGTAGATTGACACATGGTGCAGGCCCATCATCGGGCACAAGACAAGGGCCTAGCTTTTCGTGACTCTCCACGCGTTCACGATTATTCCTTCAATATACCCCGTACATGTATATCCACAGGACGGCGAGATAACGGGCCACTGAAGCAAGTCCATCAATGACTTCAAATGTCACTGTGACCTATGGAATATACAGATTCTAAACTGCACGGAGAAGAAATTTACGAGCAAGCCTGACATAGGCTAGCAGAGAAGTCGTGTGCCTACAAAGGGACAACGCGAAGACATGGTTGGGTCTTCTCTGGTGATCGATTGATTGACAGTTTGTGGATTTAGGCCGTGTCCGAAACGGGCTTCCAGAGCTATGGCTAAGTCTATTGTCTACACGTCTCCACACATTTCCAATGGAGCAAAGACCCAGACCTAGCTCTAGACAACAGATTCGGATGCAGCCTTACATGTAGTAGGTGAATCATGTCAGATATGTAGAACCTGTTAAGATATATGTTACATCGAGCCTGGAGCAGGAAGCTAGAGCATGGATTGTTCGGTGACATTAAGATGTACATTAAGTTTGTACATTTGTTGTCAATTATGCTCTTGACAAAAACTCCTTACCCGTCTCACAGAGCTGGCCCGTGACACCTGGCGGGCACAGGCATTGGTAGCCTGCAATGACGTCACGGCAGCTGGAACCATTGGCACACGCATGGTCTTGGCACTCATCGATGTTCACCTCACAATGTGTCCCCTCAAACCCAGGCTGACATGCGCACTGATAGCTCCCGGGTGTGTTTTCACAACTATACATGGCAGAAGGATATCCAGTTTTTGTGATGCACATAAGTGTAAACAATATAAAATTCATTGGAGATTATTTCTCTCAGTACCTGCAGGTTTTTCTGTCTGGTGAGTAAAATGGGAGGAATGTTAAGATTCAACTCAAGTTGTACGCCGCACCATTCTTGGCTACAATCAGGATTAAGATTTTAAGCAATAGGCAAGTTGTAAATCTTGTATCAAAAATGTCTTCCACAGGAAATCGTTATGCACGGAGTTGTGCAAGATTGTCGAAGATGGTTTGATGTCGAATTGCTACCTTCCGCCATTTTGGCATGGTTGAAGGTCGCACTCGTTCACGTCCGTCTGGCATCGGAGTCCCTTGAACCCAGACTGACAGAGGCACTGGAAAGAACCAGGCGTCTCGATGCAGAATCCTCCGTTCAGACAGGCTTGGCCGGCGCAAGGATCCGGTCGGTTTTCGCACAACGGTCCCCAAAACCCGTCCACGCAGTTACACTCAAAACCGTTCACCTGCAAATAACAGATTCCAAAAAGGGATTGCATGCTGCAAAGTATTACTTGTGGACGCAGTGGGGGAAAGAGCTAATACTGGAAGGACGCATTTTTTCTTTCTTTGCCACACCTTAGTGGCGTATTCTGGATACCGAGCAGGGGCAAGTTCCTCCCTGGAGACTTGTTGCCATTATTTAACCACTTCAAAACGCCATGACAGCGTTTTAGAGAAGGCACTACCACCCTTCTTGGGGGATGGGCATTCTTTCCAGATGAAACATATTGGATGGATGTTTTGAGAAAATATGCCCCTGGACGTATGACGTGGATACGCCATTTCACATCCCTGTCTGCAAAATGGCGCAACAGTGACACATGACGGCCTCCCGTGTTGCAGTAATTCGGTCTAAAAAGCGACTGCTGTCCGGTTGTCTATATAGGAGTGCCAACAAGGAACGGGCAAGAGTCCCTGTATGTCTTTTTTTTCTTGTGGTCTTTGCCCGTTGTTTCAGCGAGAGTTTTACCGTATACCTGGTCTTGGCATCTGGCCTCATTCTGACACGGGTCTGACAAGCATTCGTTGATTTCTGTCTGGCAGAGGGTGCCCTCGTATCCAGGCATGCAGTGACAGTCAAAGCCTCCAACTGCCATGAATCGATAAAAAGAACTAAATAAAGGAAATTGAAACACTGTTTTAAATTCGCTTAGAGAATAGTGTTAGCTGGTAGCAGTGGCATTTTCCTTTGTACGGTCGTTCCCAGCAATTCTTTGATTCGGAGCAGAACTGTTTTTTAGGAAAATTACCGTTGTCGACGCAAGTTCCATTGAAGAGGCAGGGTTGGGACCAGCATTCGTCTATATCGATCTCGCAAGTAGTACCAGTGAACCCTGTCATACACAGGCAGTTGAATGTGCCTCTGTCGTTATTGCAAACGGCGCCATTTTGACACGGAGAAGATTCACAGGCGTCAATCTCTGCGGAAGAAATAAGAGCGGACATCCACTGACGGTTTTTTTTTTTGCCTTCGGTGTTTAACTTTTTAAATTGCTTCGAAGAAAAATTGGTATTGTTACTTAGCTTAAAGGATGGAATGGAAAGTAAAAAAAATGTCTCGTCATTTTTTTCGTATTCTATTTGCAATTTTGAATTCAAAAGTTAAACCGAAACTTATTTGAATATGATTTTTTTTTCATATTTAACCTATGCATTCCTCTCCAGATGTGGAACCGTTAAATGCTGTTGTTCCGCTACCCGCACATGGAATGCATTGAGTCTGTTGCTCTGCAGGCTGATACGATCCCAGTGGGCAAGGTTGACATGGATGGAGTCCAGTTGCACTGAATGTTCCTGGGCCACAGACGGCTGTGAATGACAGGTGAGTCTTTTAAGTTGGAATTCATAATTGAAAACTAGGCGAGAAAATCGCCTTAGTCATTTTATCCATTGCCAAAGTATAAGTCAATGCTGTCCACACCTTTGCAGGCGAAAGGGTACCGACATGGAGCTCAAAAAACCTACAGTCTGAATCCTGTACGTTTCTGGTACAGATTGATGATACAGAATAAAAACTGTAAAGAATATATATCGAGACTTTCAAGGTAGACTTGCCTTGGCATTTCCTCGATGACCTAGACCCCGTTGCTGACGTTGTAGTACCCTCCCTACACGGCAGGCAGGCCGTCTGCTTGAAACTAGGCTGGAAGAAACCCCGTGAACACGGTCGGCAAGTGGCCAGTCCGGTCGGTGAGAACGTACCGGGTTTACACTCGGCTGGAATTACAGAATAGAAGTAGGTGGGTGATCTCTGCATTCAGTTCAGTGCCCACGGGCACGGTTAGAATGATTCTACAGCTTGTTGCCTAAAAACTGGGGGCTGACGGGAGAGAAGAAGCCCCCCAACGGCCGACAGATGCATCTGGAAAGACTGACTCTTCGGGTATTGGCAATCGGTGCGACTTGGAAGTTCTGTCCTTTTCCAAGCCTGACTGAGCAAGAAAGAGGTGAAAATAGCTAGTTTGACAGAGAACGGTATTCACCCATCAAACGACTTACGACGGCACTGGTTGACGTCCTTGGCTTGTGGTCCATCGGTCCATGTCCCCCAGGGACACGGCTTGCATTCATCCTGTCCCTCCTCGTCCTGGTACGTCCCTTCAGCACAAACTTTGCAGGTCTCTGTTTTGCTGTCGAAGTACGAACCCACGGTGCAGCTGACTGCGTGACATTGACAATTTAAGAAAGCAAGTGAAGGAGACACCTCATCCTCTCTAGCACATCCTCAAATTTTCATGGGATGGACAGAGCATTTTTCTTTCTCTACGTAGCATTCATAAGCTTCATCACAAAACTTAAGCATATAAACGTGTGTTTTTTATACGTAGTTACCGGTTTCCAATGCTGTCGCTGGGGTGATGTGAGCATATGGTCTTTTTCCCAAATATGATTCTTTTAAAGTTCAGGTACTAGTTTCGAGTTTGGTGTAGACTTGTCATTTTGGATTTCATTTTTGCAAGCAAACTCATTGGATACTTACGACAGTCCGTTTCATTCAGTACGACGGACCCACGACGGCACAGTGGAACACTCTCGTTGATCGTGACGGAGCCCTCTACGACGGGCAGGGTTTCATTCTCAACCAACAGGCGCAGCTGTCCGGCCTGTGCAAGTCGTTCGTAGTCCCAGCTAATTTCATCCAGTGTCTGTTCGGCGTTTCTCTGTTGAGCCCGGAGTAGCGTTTTGTTCTAAATGCAGCAAAGAGGTGGGCACATTTCGCTCATAATGTAAAATTGTCGTTTCTGTACACACCAAGTAATCATGGAAGTGGGCACAGGGAAATCTAAAGGGGATGATATCACCGTGGCCTGGGTAACCGATGTTATTATCCACTTCAAAATGATGATTAAAATTTTGTTTTTAAAATAACCTAAATACCAGTATATGTGATTAAAACATGTTGAAAGCAGTAGACACCGCAAAATTTATGCACGATGTTCCAGACAAATTTTCCCCAAGAAAAGAATATTGTTTCTTGAGGAGGGTGCCTTACCTCAGCTACAGATCGTATCCTCGTCGACACTGTGAAATCTAAGGTGACGATGCTACCAAAGTCTGTCTCGTCACCGGCAGTCTGACGGCGTCTTCTGCGCCGCCTGTCCTCGTCAATCTCCCCACAATACACGGTCACATACTCGACCCTGGGGAAATACAAATCGGCCTTGTTCAGACTCAGGACGAGGACCTTAAAAACAGCACGTCAACATTTCATGAAGATGTGGCAATTAGCTTACGTGCAGGCATTGTCGGCGACGCAGCCACCGTTTTGTCCCATCACACTCTTCTTGAAATCCTCCACAAACGCTTCCTTGATTGCTCGCTGGGCCTTCTCATCGCTACAGTCCCCTGCATAGTACTGGGATTCCATGCCCCGTCTGTATCCGTCTGCAGCTGCTCTCTCTAGACGCACATCAAACATGTATATTTACTTTTATGTAATTGAAGATGGACCCTCCCGGGAAGGACGTATTCACTGGTTTAAAATTAGCCATCAGTGGTGGTAATTGCCTTCATACTGCTGACGACGGTCGGGAAGACTATGGAAGAATCTTTGATAAACTCCGCGAAGGGTCACCTTGGTAATCTTGCTTGTCCCTTTACCCCACGCAAGGATTGAGCATGGATATTTTTATAACACGAACGTGTCCTCACAACAACATCATCATGGTGTCATCACGTACTTTTATTCACTAGTTACTGTTATTAATGATGTATTTTCACTGACGAATATCTTCAGAACTACACACTGGATGGGACTAAGATGAAGTACGTTTATAAGCTGGAACATGTTCAATGTAGGCTAATAATGATCAGGTGTGATGATGCGTTCGTGTGTCGCATCCCATGACCATAAAGGCGCTCTCGAAAAGTCCGTAAAAGTTTGAACGTCATCACGTTTATAAGCAGGGATGTGTTCGTGGTAATTTTATGAGACATTCTGACGAGTCATTCATGTTTCATGTGACTGTATCTAAAATCTTTACTCTATACAGGCCTATTATCCAAGACACATCCGATCAAATTCAGCTGTGTGGTTTATGCGCATAGATGTATTATATTGCTCTGATATCAAGTAAACCAACGTCGTATCACGTGATCGCGATCCGGATCTGCGCGAAATAAACAGGCCCTAAGCATGATAATATAAAACTTGATGATTCTTGATCTTCAAAATAAATGCCACATGCAAACGTCAGACGATGATGACTCCCGGGACCGAACTGTTGCCCGACTGCATTTCTATGCAGACCTTATATTTCAGAGGAGTTAACATCTGATTGAAATTGATTGTCATTACAACGGACCCAACTTGATGCTCACTCCGAGTTTCTAGTTCGAACATTGCACTGTCTGGAAGACCAACCCATAGGAAAGCTTTACATGCATTTACGCTTTTCCTAATTGGAAAATTTCGAAACACAATTAGATACTGCGTTTGCGTCCGTGGCCAAATGTTGTTACCATCCCAAGATCTTGTGACGACCGATTCTTACCTGAACAGTCTGGCCAGGGTATGGCCATTCTAGGTGGTACTGTGCGCCATTTCCCATGAGAGCAAATGTAATAATTAGCTGGCTTTTCGGAGAAATCGAAGGCTGCGTTGCAGAATATCCGACAGAACTGACCGAAGAGCCACGCGTCACAGGCCCTGGCGCCGTTTCGCGGGTCCGGGTAATTCGGACATCTGGTGGCTGAACAGAAACAAAACCAATGCTCATTATCAGTGGATGACAGTCAGTTATGTGGTTGTTTGCGAGGATGTTTGAAAAGACAGAGGGGACTCCTGTGTACACTGTACACGTGTACCATTTTGCCAAGGCACAACTTGGAAAGACGAGAACCTGTCTCTTCGTGTCCATGACAAGTAAGAACGCAGCTCACCATTAAAAGTTCAGTAGGCCTATGCGTGTGAATTTTTGTCGAATGTTCCCTTTCCAGAGCACTGTCAAACAGAAAGCCAGATTGCGGTACAAAGCGATACATAATAAAGGTCTTCCGACAGACTTACGTCCAAGACGAATCGTAAACTGGCACTCTATGCTCAGTCCCGCTCCATCTCTAGCTGTGTAAGTCACAATGTGCGAACCCCAGGTGAAGTCGGCCCCTTGCTCGTGTGTCTGAAATGCAAGGCAACATGTAAACATTTTGTAAATCAAATTTATTCCATGAATTTATCTTTATAGGCGATCACTGAAAAACTTTTCTCATTTGAACCTCCCTTTAGTCAGGACAAAGCAATTTTAACTTAGAGGTACTATAAATTATACAATCCTTTTACACCAGTAGCTTATTCCCCGCTAATTCATGGAGGAAATCTGTCGTAGTCAACCAGCCTGTAGTTTACATCTGGCTTTATTGCATAATGATACTTCGAATGCTTGCAGTATTGATCGATATTACTTTGTCAGAGTGTACGCTTGAGTGTACAGGATGGCAAAGAGTCTAACCTTCTCGATATTCAGTTCCTGTTTGGAGTTGTCAGCGAATTCAGGTTCATCCCATGACACACTTTTGGTCTTCTTCTTCGAGGTGATGTCAATGATTGGCCCTGGGCAGCTGTCCACTGTTGGTGGCTCTGTGTCTGTCGGAGTGACAGAAATGTACCCCCAAAACGCTGAATTTTCTGATCAAAGCAGCAATGCATGGAGACCTTTTTTCTTTAGGTTTCTCTGTTGTCCGTCAGCCTTCTCTCGGCGTTGAGACATTCTTTACAGTTTATTGTTCTAGAAAAGTCGACCGAGATCGTCCTTGATGATATGGCATGTCCGAAACTGACGTCTTTGTCTCCGGCTGTGAACACCCACTATGGTGCCACCGCGTTAAAAATGAGGTTGTGGCCAAGGAAGGGCCAATTGGGATTCAGTCTGGGCATCGAACCCACCTTGTTACACACGCGTGTTACTTTGTGCGATTGATTGTCTTGCTATCATAAATAAACGGAACTTTATCTTCAATGGTGCTTTCTTCTCTAATAAAAACCGTCTATAGGGAACCAAACACAACACGCACTATCAAGTCCTGTCGTCTTACCTCGAATAACGACTTTGAGCAAGCATAATGAGCTTAGGCCAGCCCTGTCTGTCACGTTGTAAGTGATGACCACTGATCCGATCTCAAAGCGATGAGGGGACTTCAGACCGTCTGGAGTGACCATGACGGTGAGAGCATCTGTTCTGTCCAGGTTGTCCTGAAAAGTTGGCATATCCCAGCTTACCTCAGCCGAGGACAGACCAGGATCGGCATCTTTAACCACAGATCGTGGACAGGTGATTATTTCCGGTGGGGTATCATCTAAAATCCATTATAAATAAAAAAAAAAACTCGTCAAATAGGACTATATGGTAAGAATTGTGATTCTGGGCAACGTGTACACAAGGTTAATAATTAGCTTACAACCAGATTTGGGCGTACATTGATACTAATCAAGATCTTGTTACCAGGAAACTGGATCTCAATAAAATACATATCATCCTTGATTATACTAGGCAATCCAAACTACAGAAACTATAGGAGGGAATCAATATTGCCAAATACATTTAATCTGATGGTAAATGACGTGTCCCCCATTAATTAAGAATCGTTGACGGGAAGCCACCCACCAACATCTGGTGTTATACTGAATGCGCTATGGCGCGATGAATCTGTCAACCCTGTAATTGGATTGGTCAATTTCACGAATTGAAATCTGCCGACCCTTGAACCTCTGCTATAATACAAGGCCTAAATTGAAAAAAAAAAAGAAACCGAGAGAAAAACATTATGAGTGAGACAAACTCAACGGACGAGGTTGAGACTCAACTTACCCACACAGGCAACCTCTTCCCCAGCGCGTGACCAACTGCCACCGGCCTCGCACGTCTTGAACGAGGGACCACGCAGTTTAAATCCATCTTTGCACTTGAAGAGGCAGATGAAATTAACGGGTCGCCTTGTGGAGCATTTCGAGGGTTGAGTTGAGCCGTGGCGCAGGGGGGGAAACGCTGGACAAGTGATGGCTAAAAAATGGGGTGAAACTCTGTCATCAGTAGAAACCCACAGCTATCAAAGGGAGAATTGTTTAGCTTTAGCTTACATGGAGTACAATCGACTCTATTCTTGGGAAGACTTGTTTCTGAGGAGCAACCGACGTTAGCTAAATTGTAACAAATCTTGTGTTGTGTTCGAGAATATTGCTCCCGTACTTCGCATATGGCCTCTCCGTAGCAACCTTTTGTTGGCTCTCTGTATGATAAAGTCTTCCGTATCCTTGATTACGGTGTGCATTATACGTTGGATGAACGCCTAAACCTGCTGGCACATGACAGGCGTGGGAATTCTCTGCTGCTCAAGCAGAGAGTTGAGCTTCCGTTCAAGATATGGGTGTGGGTATTCCCCTTTACGCTTTACATTTGGTGTACACCCTTCCTAGGCCTCCGATAGCAGTAGACAACGCTAATGTTGCCCTGCTATTCCTAGAGACCATTAACGCGCGCTCACAAACTGCATGTGAGCGTAGCATTATCTTGACACAAAGGCTTCAAAGTCTGGCTAACGGATGAGGCCAGAGGTTTTACAAAGTGGCGTACGTACGTGTGCATGAGAAGTTTCCAGACCACTCTCCTGAGGCCGTGCATGTCCGTTCCCGATTTCCAACTGGGTTGAACCCATCATTACAACGAAAACTATATAATTAAACATACGAGAGCCATTTTACAAAAATAATTTACATCGTTGTAAATATTCGTCAGATTCTCGTTAAACATTAAACTAATATATCCGACAGCGCAAACTATTGTCTTTCATTTAGTTTCTACAACATGACCCTCTCCTCGAGACCCGCTCACTCACGGATTTTCGGGGACCACTTTCCACAGTACGGATCTCCTCTTAATAAAAACAGGACAGATTCGCTACGTTTTGTCAGGGTTGATTCCGTTGTCGGCATGCTATACTACAGTACGTGCGCATGTATCCATAAATGACAGACCTTATTCGCAGGGACGCCATTTTCGATCTTGTTCTCAGAACCTTTCTTATTCAACGTAATCTTATTAATACTAAGACTAGTTCGGGATCTAATCTTCACTTTCACTTTTCTTAATTTGGCTTTAATCATTTAGATATAGTTTATCACAATTTTTCAGTTATTTCTCACTATAAATGACATTTATTTGCAACAATCTTTAATTTCATTTGTTATATTCTGTGGTTCCCAAAAATAAAATGTTACCCTCGCTTTCAATCTGATATTGCTGACTTGTGGATAAGGCTGATTAATTCGGAATATTTAACGCTATATGAACCAGTTACATTCGTTCCCTACCATGTCCATAGACCGGTTCCAATTAACACGCCTGTATCTTAACAAAGATACAGGCGAATTTCAGACGGCAATAGTGAAGCAGGATTAAACTTTTAGTCTCAATGTATGCGTTTTGCTCTTTTTAATTGTTCACAAACTGTGTTTGTAGAACAGTCTTGTTCTTTATTTCAATTTCTATCCCAGAGCCCACAGGAAGAAAAACTCTTAGATAACTAATGGGTCTACCTCGTAAAATAAAGATTCAATAAATACGTGGAAATAAATACATGATTGGGTCAGTTGTTGACCCTATACTAACCTGCAAGTTGTGTCGTAGACGTTACGCTTACCAGCCTCCTGATTCCGACACTGAACGATCAGGCCATTTGGGGGTGGTATCAGCGCGGGACACTGAACCTCTGTCGGGTTAAGACGTAGACAAAAATGTGCCCACGTTAAATCAGTGGTGACACCAAGCAGTCAAATCTTAAGAATTCAATGACAGGTTGTGATAGGCCAATTAAGTCCGTTATGAAAATGTATCGGTGAACTTTTTCTCTGCACAGTCGTTCTTCAAAGATGTTAAAGAGTATGCTTCGAAGACATTTTGCTGTGGCTGAAACTTACGACCGTTCCTGAAAGTGGTTTTGCCGAATACGGCTTTGACTGTTTGCAGTGGCATAATACCAGCAAAATACCAACAAAACGGCAGCAAACAACTCGCCAGGACGCGATCCGTGAATGATTTTGTGCTTCATTGCTTCATTATAATAAACGAAATAGCCGGGCATGTCAAGGTCTTACTTCGGCACTGTGCTACTGTTTCCGTCCAATGACCGTCGGCCTGACATCGGCGCTTGGCGGACGCCGGGTCTTGTAGCTCGTAACCGACGTCGCACTCGAAGGAGCACACTGACTGGTACTTGTTGTCGCAGGGAGCCGGCAAAATCCTCCCATTTCTAAGCGACGTTAAAGGCGGGCAAGAAACAACTGTAGAAAATAGCATGAAACGACAGTGACAAAAAAAGAAGAGTCCTTGACAATTATGCAAACATTTTGTTTAAATTAACGTTTAAACTCTTTCCAGAACAATTTCTTATTATCTGTTTGCTGAATGATAAAAGGTTTGGATTTTTATGGGTGTATTGTGTACTTAGCCACCGAGCGTGGATGTATAAATGTGAGCCATTTTGGTATTTCATAAAGGCAAGGTCTTTGGGGAACCAAGTACTTGCTTGAGTTGGCTCATGGCAGCGTTGCTTTGACATAGTATCAACGCGCGCCCTCCTTGGACGTACTTCAGATTTTGGCATGCACTGCTCGAATACCTAACTGGCACATGGGACGTCGTGGTGCCTTGTGGTGCTTGTGTTCAATTGCTAAAAACAGTTTTTGGGTGCATCTATGGAGACTTGGATGAGAGTGGCGTCGGGGTGGATGGTACCTCAGAGGCCCATCCCCCGCTTGTGTCATTTTGCCAGTTCTTTGTCTTCCTCTAAGGACCACTTCACCACTAAACAAAAGGACAAACTAAAGCAATTCTCCTTACTCCGGCACGGCTCTCCACTCTGCGGATTTCCCTCGTAGCCTTCTTTGCACTCGCACGCCGCCACGGTTTGGCTGCCGGGATAAGTCGTCGTCGAGTCGGGCGGGCACGGGGTGCACCCATCTGTGGGTTCGTAGGTTGACTTGTAAGAGCCGCGCGGACACACTATATTAGACAGGAGAAAACCAACGCATGTGGTTTTGATGAAATCATCTTAAAAGCTGATATAAACAACTGATAGTCAACACCAAATGAAAATATATTGTGGAATTACTCAGGTGTTGTGTTTTATTAGTTTACTTTTGACTTTAATGTGACAGCTCTTGCAGTGAGCCAGGCATTTATAAAGGGAATGGGGCCTGGCATTTACAAAATAGACGCACTCCAATATGGGGTTATATTGAAGTAAAAATAGTATCGCATCGGTACAAAAATTACAGATCGCAGAAAACAGGTGATAGGGGTGAGTGCGCACCTTTCTAGATCCACCAATTGTTTCAATAAATTAAGGTTCACTCGCAGCTCCACTTTGACCACTTTACTCCCCAATACGCTTAAAGCCTCAATATTTGTCTCATTTTCCTGTCTAAAGCGAATCCATTGTTTGTCTAAGGCATCGGAAGTGTATTACTTAGAGTTTGAGGGCATGGCATTTAACAACAACATCGTTTAAGAGAAACTTGTCCAAAACGTGCCACTAAAATTAACGGTATATTTTCATCAAGCGACACCTTTAATTGCATACCCCCCAAAAAAATCACCAGATGTTTGAATCATTTAAAATGTGGCATGACATGACATGAGTTTCCATCACTTTCAACATCATGATAATCCATTGCGATTGTGTGTGGGCGGTTTGTCGCAGGAACTTGTTCGCGGAAGCCGGAACTCGTATGTGCCAGCGGGAAAATCCCCCACGCACCACCCGCAGTCTTATCACCGGTTTAACAACAATACCAGCGGATGTTGCCGCGGCACTGGGTCAGGGACCTACGTGCTTGAACGCCAGCACTTTGATGGCCACGTTGGTCTTTCCGAGTACAAGCGTTTCAACAGACGGTGTGAGCTCTAACATGTATTTGCTTATTCGAGTCGAGTACGCCCTCTTTTAATATTGGATAAAAACATCAAATTTTACAAACAAGGAGCAATTCAAGTAGACATTATTGTAAAGCACTTTCCGTCGTTTTTAAATCTATCGAGTACCAGAAAACGAAAACGAACTACCTCTGACATAACTGGCATCCCTCGGTAACTTTGAAGCCCTGCTCCCACCTCCCCCGTTTGACTTACATTTACATTCGTACAAGAAGCCGCTGCGTCCGTACGTGCCCGGTCCGCAGACGCAGTCGTGTCGCCCGCCGACGAGTGAACACGTACACTTGGCGCTGAAATCACAGCAGCCGTAGTCCGTGTCGTTGAACGGCTTGTGACAGATGTTGTCACACAGTGTCTGGTTCACGGACGTGTCGTACATAGTTTCGTGTGGATCTGAGGGAGGAACAGTACACATATCTTCAGCCTTTGTAACTTGTTCAGAGCATTAAATGCTTTTGAAATGAGTTACTGGCAAGGAAGTAGTCAACATCGAAATGATAAAGAGAAAGTTACAATTTTCACCGTATAATCTTCTAGTTTGTATTCAGATACTAGCAGGCAATTTTTTTAAGCCGTGCATCCACGACACTTACCGAAAATGATAGAAGGAAAATAACATGTTATTTTAATAAAAGGGCACAATAGCGAAGGTGTTTAGCAGGAAAAGAATCACTAAACCGTCCTTCAAACTTCACAGAAACTGACCGCCGCGAATTCGCAAGGCCAGGTTCTTGAAATCCTCAAAGCTGTGGTAGAGGAAAAATGGTCGCCCGGGGAGGCCATCTGTCGCAGTTTGGAACGGTCAAGGAGTCCCACACCGATGGTAAATATCTCTACCCCCTCCTCCTTGAGTTGCTTGGCCACTTTCAGCGGGTCATCTCCCGTGTTGGAAATACCATCACTCAGCAGGATCACCACCTACATAGGAGGACAACCTGTGCATTAAATGTTTGCACAATAAAGTAGTTTCACTACAACCCTCAAAGTGGATCTTTGTGTTCAGTTATTCTTATTTTCAAGTTGGTTTACTATTTTAAAGAGTACCGAAGTGTGACGTCACTGTGAATCAGAAAGTGCAGTGCAAACGAATGAAGTACGCGCACGTGTTGGTTCTCGCGCTAATGCCTTTTACGTACTAATTGTGCGCTTGATGCATTCACTTCGGTACTCAATACATAGTCTAATACAACTACATATTTGTAAATATGTATCTGCGACTTACCAAAAACTTTACATATTCACGAGCATGATTTTATGACTTTTCAGGGAAAAATTTCAAATTACATTGATTTTTTGCACAAAACTTCCTGAAGTTGTAATATTGTGGCGTCCAAATTTCTTTTTTGAGCTAAATTGTTGAATAGTTCAAGGCAATGAGCCAACGAGCAACTCGTACTCAAAAATGTTTTCAATCAGCAAATTTTTCAATAACAATTTGACTGGATCAGAGTTTTTCATTACCTATCGATTGTTTCAATCACTTTATTGACCATCAATTATTTCACCATCGTGCTGTGTTTCTCGGGGGAAATGAAAAAAGGTTGTCTGCCAAATTGAGAATGTCAGATGTGACAATTGGTCAACAATATCGAATGACTGCTGGTCAATGGTAAATTCCCTCCGACCTGGGATGAAAATTATTCCGGAGATCCGCAATGCCCATCGATCAACTGACAACCGAGATTAATGCCCATCAAAACAACAATCGATGTATTTGTCGAATCTGAATCGATCGATGATTGATTGACCAGCTAGTCAGGGAACAGACCAATATATAGATCATGCTGCTTCCACACTTGGTATAATTGGGAGCCCTTACCTTGTTAAGGACTTAAAACGGATTTGAAAGAAAGACATTTTTGGACAAACAAACTGCTTACACGTTTGACATCCTGCCGTCCATGAGCCAAGATGTCCCTCGCTTCTTGCAGAGCCTTGGCCGTGTCTGTACTGCTGCCGTCTGTGTACCTGACGTCTTTTATGGCCGAGACGAAGTTGCATTTGTTGCCCGTTTCGATGGCAATGTAATCAATGTGTCGGGTCTATAATACGGGATAAGGAAAGCGCACAAAGCAATAGTTTTAGGAGCACACAAATTACTTCACTGATATAACGTCATAATTATTCGTGAACACAACCGTACGAATATAAAAAGCTTTTTAAACGACTTCAACATCAATGGTAACATTTTAATGAGTTGATTGTTAGTATCATCATGGGCTTTGCCAAGATGTTATTTTCCGAATAAACGTCTGCAGTTTATTTCGGACTTTTTCTTCTGTATAAATTGACTTCCTTGTGATAAAAATAGGCAGGCGGACGGACGGACTGATCATCAATGATTAGTGGTCCAATATACATGTAGATGGTCACCGTTAACCGCCTATTAGACAGCAGGTCAGTCAGTCGAGAAGGTAACTAGCCGCTAATGACTGGTCAGACAGCCACCAAGCTAACCAGCCAACTGACAAACGGCCACTCAACTAGTCAAGCAACCAGTTAGAGAGTACAAGGGCAGATTACGGAGTGGTCAGTCGACTGACCAGCCAATCGCCCATTAAGCTCTATGCCCTACGCGTCACGCTAACTCACCACGTCCTCGCTGTAGCTGACGATCGCCACCTGGGTCGCGTCAGGGCCGATGCTAAACTCCGTCAGCAGGCTCTCCACGAAGAACACCTGGACGTCGAAATCTTCAGGCCCAATGCTGCCGGAGCGGTCCAGCAGGAAAACCAGCTCGGACTTGCCGTGCGAGTAGTCGCGTCTCAGTGCAGAGTCTAAGATGGAGGGGTCACCCTGCAGCTGTTGCTCAGATGGCCCGGGGGCCAGCAGCAGCCAAGTCAAGATGACAGCCAGAAGAGCTGTCATGGTTTCACCTGACAAAACCGAAAAACGTTCACTGTAAAGTACAGGGTATGGGGTGGGTGGAGTGTAGTGCCCACCGGTTTTTTTGGGGGGGAGGAGACAGGGGTAAGTGACCAGAAGCACTCTGCAAATTGCACCAGCATCCGCGCTCTGGTTTTGCAGTTTTGTTGGACAGAACTAAAAAAAAAAAACCTCAGCCGGCTTTCAGACCAAAAAAACCCCCCTCAAAAATGACATCTGACGACCTATCACTAACTTACCCAGGTTTCAATCACTGAGGACTATACACTCTAATGTTTCGCTTACATAGACAGTGCCGAAAGGAGCGAACATGATACTCATGTGAAGACAGTAAAATATCTGTAAACAGTGATCTGTGATCATAAATGTTTTGTTCTAGTTCTTCTCCATGCATGTTCTTGCAACACGTAAGTCTAAATTCTGTTTCCCGGACACCAGTAGCTGGTCTACAGGTGAGCAGGTGATAATGAGCTCCTAATACCCCCACCGCAACAAGCACACAAGCAAGCAAACAAAGACACCAGTAACATCACCATTGGTCATGGTTTGTTTACCAGTGAAAGGATTTTGGTTACAACGTACAAGAAGTGTCTTTTCATTTTACAAAGATTAAACAATTGGATATTATTCCTCGTAAATTTTTTTTCACCGCATTTGACAACAATGTGAGAACATCAGGTCCTTCCAAGTTAAATTTTGATACTTTGCAACATGAAAAAAGAGGTAGTAAGTCATTTTTTCTCTCTGTAAACCAGTTAATTTGATTGCTCCTTTGGTCTATCTTGGACACATGAAACCTGTCCTTTATTACGCCAGTTGCTCTCCAAACTTACAATGCTTATACCAATGACAGAGCCCGTCCATCTGATAATATACTTGTTGAACAGGGAAAAGGAACAAACTTATTGTTCAGAGTAGTTTTGAAAATAGGGATTGTGGGTCTTCATTGGACCAATAAAGCTATCGCACTTTCCTCTGTTGTTAAGTAAAAGCTGTGAAGTGGATCAAAAGCTTTAACACGCAATACTTACCACTGTTTTGTTCGACTGAAGCGCTGGAAAATCTCTACCAACGTCCGGGTGCCTTTCACTTTCAGAAAAAAAGTTCAGGTCTGCGCTAAGCAACGACTATGTTGACGAATTTCAACATCCGTAATTCCAAAGCAATAAACCAGCTTCTTGCGACTGGTGCACGGGATTGGTGCGCGTACGCCTCTGGGGACTCGACCGTGGTGCCCTTGTTGTGATCCCTGGTTTCCGGTAATTCCTCGGTTCTGGTGAAGTTCCGGGTTACTGGCATATGCATGATTCTTTGCCAACAGTCTACAGCGGCACCAACACGACTGGTGTTTATTGGATTTGTCCTTGCCGTGGTCATCGGTAAGGTGCCGTTGGATTTGTATATTTCTCCTTGAATCTCTAGATCCATTCTGAAGAACTAAAGGAGTGTTTTTTTCACCTCTGAACATATTAAAATTAAAACTTCACTGGGGACACTGCATTCTCTTCAAAGCGAACGTTCAGGATGGCACTGTGTTGGTTACTAGTGATTTGTGGGGCCCTCTGCCTATCGACACGGCCTCTATCGGCCACAGCACAACGTGGTAAGCATTTGGAACATTGTACTAGATCCTTACAATGTAAGCGCTCCACTACGCAGCATTATAACGGTGACTGCGTCTCGTCAGATACGACGCACTGTAAGCTCTGCAGTCCCTTTGTTAGCAACTTGCGATCTTTTTTAAACGTTTGCAAAAAACAATTCCGTGGGGGTTAAGGGGGTATCTAAAAACAACTTCCCTACGTTCCGAATGCAAAGCCCAAAAGTTTAGTTTCGCCCATTTTAAAGACTGTATAAGAAAACATTGGGCTCTTCAACTGCTCCTGTCCAAAGTGACTTGCTTGCAGTTGGGTCACTCATCCATTGAACAAGCACGAATGTGTACGGATTCCAGTCCAGTCCGTCTGGCTCTGTGCAAAGCAATGTGCAGTCTTAGACCCTGTAAAATTCCGAAATCAGTCTTATCCAGTGTTTCGACGACAAATTGACTCGACAACGTGGTAACATGGATGTTGATTTAAGCTTTTGTAGGACAAAGATTTTGGCCTACACTGTAAAAATACAGGTTAAAAATTGGGCCAAACAAGTTTACCAACAGATGGTTTGTCTCTCTTTGAATTACATGTTTGGTCAACTACCACACAAGAAACCGAACATTTGAAATCAGTAACTGCCGTATTGTCGATTCAGTCTCACATTTGAAGCCAATGTGTTATAGTGTTGAACAGTTCATGTCAAAGGTTGACAAATCTAACGTGCAAAATTTCTATCATTCTCCCACGACCCATTTTTACGACGATAGGACCGTACCACTCTGAATCTCCGACGGAACAATCAATTTCAAGATTTTCCCCAAAGAGAGAATATCGTGACAATGTCATTTTGCGTTATCACAGGTGATTTTTTAATTCATTTCTCTCTCTGTAGCTGACCAACTAGTCGTGACGTTCATGATTTTGAACCGATTGACAAAGAGACACACACCTCGCCGTCAAACATTGTGGTAGTGCGAGATTTCACGTTAATATCCACGCTTAAACGAAAAATATTGACCGGTAGTCTTATTTCCACTTTTCAAGCATTAAGTTACCTCAAATCTGACCCTTCGTTAACCCGGTAGACAAACTGAAGGTCTGACGACTTCGACATCCACTCCGGATGGTTGCCCAACTAAAACTTTTTCAGATCCCAAATATACCACACTTGAGATACTTAGTTGTATCCATGCATGTCCAGCTGATAGAAGTTGGTCTTTTTTATACCCACTGAGTTTGAAGTGATCCATCTTCATCCTTTTTCTGAGCAGTTATTTTCTGTGGCCTTTCCCCCGACAGTATAACATGTAAACCTGAAACTTGACACGAGCATCAACCCAGATTCCTGAATGTACGTAACGATTGCATCATCGGCTATCAAATCACTAGCGATTTTAGTTTCAGCCTTACACATTGTATTCATAACCTTAGCTTACAGATGAACTTTAAACCCAACGGCTTCGTGACCTAATGACGTACAATGAGCAATGGTGTATAACTACAGGGGGCACGTCCCCTTCCGTTGAAATCTCTGCTGAGTTTATATTATAACTGTGCAGTCACAGCTTTGTGGTGCCCCCTTGGAAAAATGTATGCACCCACGGGTGCCCCCCCCGACAATTAGCCCTATGCCACTGACCATGAGAAAATTCAGCTGACAGATTGTGGAGTTTGTGTGACTGAAATGAGCTAGATAGAATGCCCAGAGATTCAAGTTTTTAGTTAATCATGTACAGTTGTTATTACTTTTGGGGGCATAGTCGAGCAAACTGATTCTGAGGAAGATGGCAGATTCCCGTGTGGCCAGCCACCAAGCATCGAGAACGGCAGCTATGAAACCTACAATCACGGCGCTTCCATTGCATACCTCTGTGACGATGGGTTCATGATGTACACGTTTGGTGNATCGTGCAAGACATTGCCGAGACGGAAGATGGAGTGGGAGCACCCCGATCTGCACGGGTAAGAGTTCCATTCAATGCTGGCGTATCAAGCGAATGACACATTGAGAAGTTTTAACTGAAGTAAGTTTCCACTGAACTATTTTTGTGTTTGAGAAAACAATGTGCCTGATTGTAGACACAGTATTACCACCCTTTGGGTTTGAGGGTTAATCAGGATTTTTTGGGAGGCAAAATAAAAATAAAACACACTGTCCTAAAAAAAAAAACAATTCCTTTTACCCTCACCCTAGACCTGGATACACCACTGGTTATTTAGTCTCCTACTTCAGCTAATGGTTTTTGAACTTGATCGTAGGTGTCACCAGGATTTTTCGGGGGGCAAAATTCAATCAGAGCAAAACTGACTAACCCTGAACGATGGTAGAGGATCTAATTCTGTATTATTTTCAAGCAAATTGACAATTGTCATCCCCTTTCATGTTTTTCTTTTCATTAATATTCCCATTTTGAATCTTTTCTTTCTCGCAAAAACACCCCTTCTCCCATGTGACGCCTATGTTCCCGATAATATGTCTTCAAGCGGATCCATATTATACGTTATTACTTCAGTTTATGCGTCCATTGTAGACCTGCGTGCTTTATGCACAATGAGCACGAATGATTGAATGAAAGAAATGGGTTATTTGAATTACTGGTTGTTTTTTTTAAGCTGGTGGGTGTTCAGAGGAAGACGCACCTACTGTAGAGAACTCCGCTGTACAGCGATTCAACGGAGGCACGGTTCGGTTCCATCGCTGTTATGCTGGGTTCGAGCGCCAGTGGGAGGGTTCCATGGTAATCTACTGCGATGGTGCTCGCTGGCGTAACGAGCCAGGACGGTGTGTGAGGGCTTCATCATCTCCGTGTGGACCAGCTCCACACGTAGAGAATGCAAGACAGACCACGCAATCTGACGGACTGATTACCTACACGTGTGAACCGGGCTACAGACGGAGACTGGGGGNGTCGCAAAAGACATTGCCAAGACGGAAGATGGAGTGGGAGCACCCCGATCTGCTCGGGTAAGAGTTCCATTCAATGCTGGCGTATCAAGCGAATGACACATTACGAAGTTTTAACTGAAGTAGGTTTCCAGTGAACTAGTTTTGTGTTTGAAAAAACAATGTGCCTGATTGTAGACACAGTATTACCACCCTTTGGGTTTGAGGGTTCAATTCCAAAAAAGAATCCATTTTACTCTCACCCAAGACCTGGATACACCACTGGTTATTTAGTCTCCTACTTCAGCTAATGGTTTTTGAACTTGATCGTAGGTGTCACCTGGATTTTTCCGGGGGCAAAATTCAATCAGGAGCTAAACTGACTAACCCTGAACGATGGTAGAGGATCTAATTCTGAATTATTTTCAAGCAAATTGACAATTTGCATCCCCTTTCATGTTTTTCTTTTCATTATTTTTCCCATTTTGAATCTTTTCTTTCTCGCCAAAAAACCCCTTCTCCCACGTGACGCCCATGTTCCCGATAATATGTCTTCAAGCGGATCCATATTATACGTTTTAGACATAAATTTGAACTGAATTACTTCAGTTTATGAGTCCATTGTAGACCTATGTACTTTGTGCACAATGAGCACGAATGATTGAATGTTAAAAATGGGTTATTTGAACTACTCGTTGTTTTTTAATCAGCTGGTGGGTGTTCAGAGGAAGACGCGCCTACTGTAGAAAACTCCAGTGTACAGCGATTCAACGGAGGCACGGTTCGGTTCCATCGCTGTAATGCTGGGTTCGAGCGCCAGTGGGGAGGTTCCATGGTAATCTACTGCGATGGTGCTCGCTGGCGTAACGAGCCAGGACGGTGTGTGGGGGCTTTCTCATCTCCGTGTGGACAAGCTCCACACGTTGAGAATGCAAGACGGACCAAGCATTCTAACGGACTGATTACCTACACGTGTGAACCGGGCTACAGACGGAGACTGGGGGGAGGCAGCATTCTATGCAGTGCAGATGAGCAATGGATCGGCTCACCAGGAGTATGCACACGTAAGAAAAACAAAAAAAATATTTTTAAGTCCTGAGAATTATCACTGATGTTACAAACTATTGCAAGTGATGCCAAATTATGGGACTGCGTCATAGCACCTGGAATTGTCTAATTCTACACCCCTTCCAAGTTTTTCATTTATCCAAAGACATAATGCGCTTGTATTTGTTTTGTATAGAAAAAAATAGCCAAAAATGTCGCTTTATTGGTATGAACTACCAGTGCGTAACTATGGTCAATTTGAGACTGAATTGGTGAATTTACTTACTGTTAATAAATGGAATTTAATTATCGAATAGGCCTAAGTTTGACAAGATAGTTATGTTTCCACTCGGGAATCTCTTGGAAACCTTGACAGACGTAGGATAAAATATTTATGATCCGGGGCTCGGAAAACACATGAACGATTGTCAATCGATTTACACTTTCAGTCAGAATGAGTCCATTCGTGTTCATTATATCATAAGACCAATGGTAGCTGTGAAATTAAAGGAAAAAATAATAGCCATCATTCCGGTAAATGACGCTAACATGACTGACCCTTTCAGAGTTTTTTTATCGTATACAACTCTAACTTCAAGTTAGATTTGTCGATTGACGGGAAGGGCCTGTAGACCAAGTTTGCCTAATTCTGTTTAGGTAATGCAAATATTTTCCCCTTTTTGTGGCAGGTTTATTCTGAAAAATGAGGAAGATGTCATACTGATAACCATAAATTATTTAGCCAATCACGAACTACAAGTCATTGTTTGATTCCCCGGGTATTATTCGGTGGAGATAGAAAGTCACTGAAAACTATCGCAGAAGTTTAATGTATTCGTGTGCGTCTATCTTAAACCATTGATACTAACAGAGAGACTTTTGAAAACTTATATGCAGGTCAGGGATGTGTCGTTCCCAGGACAGATAGCATTCAGAATGGTATCATCAATATCAAGCAATCGGGGGCTGTGCTAAAGATCGACTGTCAGGCTGGGTACGAGATGAGGGGGTCATCAGTGCTGTACTGCAATGGTCGGCAATGGAACGGAACTTTACCAACATGTACAGCCGCGCAGCCGAGTAATGGCTACCCCGCGTCCATACGGGATGGCACTCACTGCGGTAATAGCATACCTACAGTGAGCAATGCGTACCTGCGATATGCAAACAAAAAGGACGCAGAGGGTAGACTGTTTTACGCTCTAGTTTACAGCTGTCACCGAGGCCATACTTTGCGTCCAGCCAACTACGCCGTGTACTGCTCCGGTGGTAATGTTGTCGGGACACTACCAAACTGTCTGGGTATGTGTTGATTTCCTTTCATTACTACTAGGCCTAATCCATCATGTCTGAATAGAGCTTGAACTTGACTCACTTATGAGCTAGTTGCATGAATTTCGGAGAGACCGTTAAAAGTTTAAATCGTCTCCATGAGTTATAAGGAATCGTAATTTTCTGGCTGTTGTTTTAATACACTTTATCCGATGTAGACTTTGAAGAATGCTTTTAAAAGACATTTCAGTTACTTTGCTCTTTGAATTTTGAGAAAATGGTATTGTACAGGGATACGCTTTTCGAGAATAAGTGAGCAAAACCAACTGGTGTATTACCTGAACAAACGGGACCGAAAGCTTGTGATCTGTATGTTCCAATTCCACCCAAGTCAAAAACACTGGCAAGATAAATTCATCACATTGTTATTAAAGTCCATTTTATACTGTAGTTCACTTTTGTTCTAAAACGAAATGAGGTTTGAATTTGTGTTCCACCTCTTGATTTCCTCAATTTCTGACAATCCCGAAGCTACTTGTGGCCATAATAATGGAGGATGCCGGCATACCTGCAGGAATGGACCCGACGGTGCAGTCTGCTCGTGTTGGGATGGGTACCAACCAGCAAGTTCAGACGGCAAGACTTGCCGAGGTACAACGTGGACCCAAATCTGTTATTATCTTCTTTTGCAATAAAGGTTCATTTGGAAAATGGATAATCCAAGTCATTTTAGCACTTCATTAGACTCTGATAGAGCAAGCAATAATTATTAGATTGAAAGTCAGTAGAATCGAATGGCTGCTCGCTGCTAGACCTTCCTGGTCCTAGCAATCGATCACATCCTTTGTTGCTTTCTCTGGGATAGATGCAAACAGGTCATACAGTTGAAACACTGAGAAAAAGTGTCACGTGTTCACACAGCTTTTTTCGGGGGCCTTCTTTTGTCGTCGTATTGTTTAAGCTTAATAGCCGTTTCGGGAAGAACCCGTTCTTTATTTTGCCCGCGATTTCCAACCGAGGACCTTTACCCATGACGTTAGTTGTTCAAGAAATGAAAGGGCTCCCAAATTCTTTGCTCGTCCCAACCCCAGCAGGCCTGGGTGCTGGAAAGGAGAAAAGGGTTTCATATATTTTTGGAAAGGAAATACGCCCCGGCCATGGGTGTGCTTTAGTGGGTTACTTGTCCGTTTGCAGTCAATGCGCACGTGTCACGACTTTGTGCGCGTGCAAAAATTGGCCCGTGATATTGTTCAAAATAAGCAAACCAGTGACAAAAATTGTCATGCATTTGCCCGTCCTGGCCTCTTGTGCGGCCGCCGCTGCGATGGATGTGAAAGCGAAGCGAATTTGACGTCACGAAAGATTTGCAGCAAAATTTCGTTCGAGTTAACTGAAATAAGTTCACCTTTGCGAATTCACTGCGCGAATATTTTATCTGACCTCACAAATACGCGTTTGTATTTTGCTTTTGCGCCAAAATCTTTACAGATACCAAGTAACTTTGAACGACATGTTTTCTTCGTTTATGTCTGTCTAGATATCAACGAATGTTTAGCCAACAATGGCAGAGGTCCATGCCAGCACATATGCTATAACAGCCCTGGAAGCTTCTCCTGCTATTGTCACTCAGGATTCACTTTGGCACAAGACAAAACCAGCTGTTTACGTAAGTTGCTCTAGCAGTTTCATAGCATCGTTCATCTCTTTATGCTTTTTTATTATTATTTATTTTTTAATTTCTGGTAATGACACCAAGGATTCCTCAAAAGCGCCCCTTAGGCACTGCAGTTTGCAAGTCTGAAGAACCTGATGAGAGGAGACAATGAGAAGCTGTTACAGTTTTAAAGGTGGGAGGAAAACCTAAGAGGAATATTCTGGAATCAGGTAGAGACTGAAAACCCAATCCACACCGGGCTGGGATTCGAACCCGGACCACAGAGGTGGAAGGCGAGGAAAGAACCACTACGTCAACCTGACTTCCCTTTATTCCAAAGAATAAAAAAGCAAAATTGTTATGTTTCTTTCCGGAAATCATTTTCTATTCACCAATGTTGTTACACCGGCAGGACCACAATTTGAACTTGTTCTGTTTTTTTCACATTCCATTTGCATATTTGTATGAAAAGGACACCCCGTAAGCAGTAGAACATTTAAAAACCTTTTTTGAACATTTAAAAATTTAGCATTTCAACTTGCTACAGTAAGGGATTGACTTTGACAAACCGTCCGTGAGCATCTCACAAGTGCCTGATAAACAGAACATCTTTCGAGTGAAATGATTAAACGTGGAAAGAGGAAGTGATCACTCACAAATGAATTTCTCGTTTTGAATATAGAAGAGGAACACATTTTGATGGCTAATGGACATCTGAGAGGTGATATCTTGGAAAAGGCTGTGTTGTTGCCTAAACCAGAATTTAGCCTACTTGTAACATTTATGTTTTTCAGGAAATCAAGACCAATGCAAATGTGGTACACACGGCCGATGCGTGCGAAATTATGGTACTAGGCCTACGTGCGTTTGTTATGATGGATACCGCCAGAGTAGTGATGGTCTACGTTGTGTTGGTAAGTATAAAATTACTTTATTTGCATAGTTAAAATAGAAGTATTTCCCCAATAGGCCTACATTTGGGAATAATTTGAAGGGAAGTTTAGACCGGTGTACTGTGACCAACGTTAAGCCAAACGTGGGGCAACAATTTCCCATTTTCGTGTGAACGGAATCTTTATTCAAACTATATATACCTTAATATATAAGTCAACTATTCTTTTTATCTTAGATCCAGAACCTCCATGTGATTGCGGGAGAGGCTCTACCAGATGCGAAGAAATCGATGGAGTAAAGAGATGTACCTGTGCTCGTGGGTACAGAGCCAGTTCTGATGGAACTAGATGTGATGGTACTTCATACTTTGTGATTTAATCTCAAACTGTTACGGGCTTTGCTTTTGGTCACTATGACCAGTCCTGCTAAATTTAAGCGAACACTGTAGTTAACTATAAGTTGACCAAACATCGCCCGAATGATAGATTATCTTGACCATCATAGTCGACCATTTGGAACCAGTTCTGGTGCATGGTTTCACTGATGGCTATCATTAGCTTATTTCATTTCTCAGTATAAAAGTAACCATTTACATGAAACAGATTGTACTGAATGTTTTTGATGAATGAACGATGGAGAGTTAGGCCTACAACCAACAGCAAAATGTATAAGTGACAATACCAGCTACAGCAATTAGTTCAACTTGGGTCGCTCGAGAGTGACTATAGTGCACGTGCGTTCCTGAACTTTTCCTCAGAAATATTAAACTAGGCAACGTCTGTAACTCAGATTTTCAATTGGTTCTTCCCAATAGACATCGATGAGTGCTTGGAGAGCGAGGACGGCCTGGCTGACTGCCAGGAGGCGTGTCAGAATACCTTGGGCTCATACAGCTGTTACTGCCCCCAACAGTGGCTTCGTCTCGCTGCAGACCTGCGGTCTTGTGAAGGTAGTCTTGGAAGAAAAGTTTTGCCTGGTTGTTTTATTAGTTGCATTTGAATCGTGCATGAAGGAAATTAAATGGAAGGTAGGTTGGCATGGTGCTGGATTCGGAACTGGAATGAGCACACCTTGGGCTGATATTGCTGTCTTTGCCGGCAGTGGTGGCTTCGCCTAGCTGTAGACAAACAGACCTGCAAAAGCAGTTTTGCAGGAAGTTGGGAATTTAATGTGAAACATGGTGCAAAATTCTAAGAGTTACTTACGGTCATCTGTATGGCAGAACATGAGTCGTCTATAGCCTAATTTGGTTCATCTGCATAAAAAATGCCGCCTTTTAATTTCCACTTCATTTTCCACTCGTATTAAATTGCAGAATGCCCCATTTTATAACATTTAATCTAGAAAGGCCGTGTAATTGCGGATTGGGCTCATCCAGCTGCTCCCAGCCCAACGGAACGAAGATCTGCACCTGCGCAGACGGTTACAAGCTTGCCCTAAATGGAGCTAGCTGTATCGGTAGGTTGGTCTTGAATGATGTGCAAACAGATTCAGAGATGGGACTTTCTAATGTCATTAGCTACTTACCGGTAAGCAAGAATATGTCTTTAGCTTTGGGATTTGCTTTTCTGTAGAGTTAATTTATTAGTAAGAGTAAGAAAGTGCAATATGGCACTGGAAGCATATACATGAATAGGAAACTTTGGTTGCATGTTATGAAAATGAATTCTTCATGTTCAAAAATCAACATTACAACATTTGTGTTCCAAAAAGGACTTGTATTAAAGATGCTTTTGGTGTTCTTTAATATAATATGGAGGATGCTGTGCATTTTCGATGATTGTAGTCAAGAAATTGTTTGGTTAAAAAAAGGGACGAAGAAATCGTTTGGTGAATCCATGAAAGAAAAAATGTTTCTCTATATGAAAATTGTCAATTTGAAATCTTTCAAACGTTGAAATCTTTTTTAAAATGTCCAATTTATAATTGAGAATTTTTGGAGCATGACTTGTAAATTTTGTGATTCCACTAGACG
>NW_019091411.1:765777-832154 GCF_001949145.1 Acanthaster planci
AAAATTAAAAGACTGCTGGGAATTTTCTCAGGGTTCTGAAAAGCTGACGAGTGTATTATTGAATCACGTCTGTTATAGAACTCCCGTGCAGCTGTGGACGGGGCTCAACTGCTTGCTCCTGGCCCAACGGCGTGAAGATATGCACTTGCGCTGACGGCTACGAACCAGCCCCACATGGAGCCAGCTGTGTGGGTAAGTTTTACAAAATGTCTATCAGATTGCAGATTTTTACAGATATCTTGCTCTGTACCCTTTGCTCCAACAGCCGATCTTTTGTGTGTTCTTTTTCTTGTTCTAATTCCAAATTCAATTGGACAATTTCAGTGGCTTTTATCAGCTTACCTTTAAACTGAACACGTGGGCCTACAAAACAGCAGATGTTCACTTTGTCAGTTGTGATTTGTAAAAGGAATCAAATCATTTTGTTTTATTTATTAATCAATCGGTAAATCCATTACCAACTTAACATCTTGTGCTCTGTTTGTATTGGAGTTTTGTTGTTTTTAATTAAGTCTTTTGATGTGTCTCACCTGACATTCCAATGCACAGATCGCAACGAATGCCAAGAGTCTGCTCCCTGCGAAGGTCAATGTTTTAATACACAGGGTTCTTATTACTGTAGATGCACAGTGTCTGGCTACCGGCTCGCAGCAAACCGTCATAGCTGTGAAGGTAAATGAGCATGCACACTTGTTTGGAATATGGAGTCCTAAACGAAACACTGTAAAGAAAAAAATGAAACTTAACAAAATGTGAAATCATCTATCCCAGGATATTCTACATTTGGATGTTTACAGTGATATTGCCAAATGGTGCTGTTTTGTTGATCATTGAGCGAATGTTGTGTATTTTCTGTACAGATATTGACGAATGCCAGGATTCAAGGTTATATAACTGCCAACACACTTGTGTTAATATCCCAGGCAGCTACCGATGCGACTGTCCACCTGGAAACTTCCTAATGCCTGATGGGAGATCATGTCAAAGTAGGCGCCCTCAATTTGCTCAATCAACGGGCAACGTCACTCCTTTATAGAATTCTGTGGCAATGATAATGGAATGTAATGAAGTTGGTCCCACAAGCTTTCAATATTCATAATCTTGAATGCCGACTGTGATTATTTAAGGTCACTTTTGGTCATTTTCAACCATTCGTAGAATGCAGACCCAACTCATATCGCAGTGCCACCGCTAACGAGTGTCTGGAGTGCCCGGCGAATTCCCAAACATCCGGCCGAGGCGCTGCTTCCATCTCAGAGTGCCGCTGTGTGCCGGGCTTCAGCGGAGATCTCAGCCGTGATGAGGTGTGCAAAGGTACAAGGCCTGATTTTTATTGATAAACAGCTCTGAGACTCTAACTTAGGCTGCATCCGAATCTGTTGTCTAGAGCTAGGTCTTGGTCTTCGCTCCATTGAAAATGTGCGGAGACGCGCAGACAATAAACTTAGCCGTAGCTCTGGAAGCCCGTTTCGGACACAGCCCAAGTCTCTCTTTTTGGCAAATGCACATTCACAATTGTTTTCTTTTGGGAGTGCAACGTATGTTTGTGTATACGTCCCGTGTATTTTTGGAGTTGTTTTGGTTCATTTTTCCGATTACCGACATCCAGTTGACCTATGGTACAATGACGCCACGCCTCGAATAGGGAAGTTATCAAATGTGACATTGTATAGGTCTCTTACATACAGCATTTCTCACAGTGCTATACCCTGTCGAATTTGCTGCTGTTTTCTGCCGAGCAGTTTGGTGTCTTTCGAGACATGGTCTTGTTTCTGGCAGAGAGACGGTCACTCTCAAAATGAGAGGGCTAATTAAGATCTTCCCTGGCGAACAGAAAATCCTGTCCAATTTTTTTTTCAGATATTGACGAATGTGAGCAAGACAATGGGGGCTGTAAGCACCACTGCAGTAACACACCAGGGAGTTTCTACTGCACATGCCCAGATGGCTTCAGGTTGATAGACGATGGGAAGACATGCGAAGGTGATAACCATGTGTGCAGTTTCTTTCTCTTTTGGGTTGTTCATGAGAGTGCGAGAGATTGGTAATGGTGAAAATGATGGATGGTGATGGTGATCATTATCATAATTCAACCATTTATTACTCCGGTTTCAAGTAAATTAGCTGGTAATGTAAATTGACTGATACTCACTTTCAGATCATGACGAATGTTCACAGAGCAATGGCGGGTGTCAACACACTTGTTCCAACACGGTGGGCGGTTTCACCTGTGGATGTAACGAGGGCTATACCGTAGACCCCTCTGATTCGTACTTGTGTGTCGGTGAGTGTTTCGAGGTTAGATTTTAAACACCTTTACTGTGGTGTAGCGTGTATTCAATTCAATGTAGGCCTAGGGCGATTTCAATATAAAATTCAATACAGTCACAATGAAATAGATTCGCTTCAGGTGTCCAAGAGAGGTGCAAATGATATGGATAAATATGTAGATTTTTTTAATCTTTTGCACCGTAGAAATTTTGTATAGTTTCGGCTTATTCCTAGGCCTCTCTTTGGTGGTTTGCTAAAAGTGTTACAATTTGTTATAGTTTTTAGCAGATCCTTCAAAAATGGTTAGCACTGTACAATGAACAACGCTTGTCGAGGTTTTCTGACCTTGTAACGCATGACTATATAGTATTAAATTTGAATTGATACGTCTAATTTTAAATTCCGTTGGCAATAACGGACATTCATAAGGATCCAGTGTTTAGTGTTGCTAAGTATTAATTCATGCCAAAAGTCAACTACTTCTTGATATGTTTGGATTGAAATTCTTAACCTCTGAAACATATTGACTGAAACATGTACCTTCTCCAAACGACATAGTAGGTCGCTGAAGAACTTATCGGGATTAATTTATGCCAGTAGCGTTTGCTTTAATCTGAATCTGAGACGGCACGGAGGTGCCAACTAAGACTTTGCCTGCTCACCGGTTTTGGCTCCTTAGACGTGAACGAGTGCGAGATGGGTACTCACGACTGCCCGCAGGACTGTGGCAACTTTCCAGGCGGGTTCCACTGTCGATGCAACGACAATTTCATACTGGCGCGGGACGGCAAAACATGCAACCGTGAGTCAGTCATCACTGAACTGCATCTGCACACACTTTACAGAAAAACCAGAAATAGATGCAGTTTTAAAACCAACGCTGTATGTAGGGTGCCTGGCTGGATGGAACAACCATCCTGATATGCAGAGATCACAAGATATCGTGGGGAAAAGCCTTGGCAGTCATCTTTGCAACTGTACCACCCCCCGTCAAAAATATATATTAACTACCCCCTTGATTCACCACTTGTTTCGGTACTGCTAACAGAAAGATTGTATGGTAACTTGATGGAGATAAATATTGGTTTCCATCAGTTCATTAAAAAGCATCTCTTAGTTTATAATGTTGTGTTCGAAAGTTTACACACTTTGGCCTATAGTCTTTAATTACATATTTTGAAGACGGTGCCGAGTTTTGGTCTACCCTTTCTTTTTCTGTATTTAAACTGCCGGCATATCCCCTTATTTGAACCAGAAAATGAAAAGTTAAAGCACAAAAGATGTTCTAAATGACCAGCTGTCGAAGAGGAATTGCTGCCAGGAATAGATGAAGTCTTAAGGCTTGTAACTAAAACTTACAGCCCAAGTGTATGAAACCTTTCGACCACAACTGTTATTCACGTCACCCCCACCAATTCACCACACAGCTTCTTTCATTTTATACTGTCATGTTTTTTAGCTGTAACTTGCAGCCCGATCATCTTGGCGGAGAACATGAAAGTGTCACCGCGAGAACTGTGTCTGGGTAACCACGCGACCAACATTATCTCAGGTAGGGATCAGTATTCAAAAAGGTGACCCGTAATCCTGCTGTTGCTCTTTTCCTTTTTGGTATTTTTTTTTAACACTGCAGAGATCCAAAGCTTGGGTATTTCTCCGCTGATGTGCTGGCTTGAAAACATTGTCACAGAAAAATTGAGAAGACGAAAGAGATCAAAGTTTGCATCCAAGATTTTGTAAAGTTCCTTTTCTTTTCAATGAATACGATTTTTAACGGTGCTTTGTTGTTCGATGAAATTACAACGGATTTGTCGGATTTCGCTTTGTGAGGTTTGAGGTATAACTTCTGCCCAGTAATGTTACTTCAAAAATCTGTAAAGATAGGTTATGTTCTATGGCTTGATTGCTATCACCATTAAACTAAAACGGGTTTTGAAGAGATCTTGTGTGATGTTTTAGCCTTCTGTAGAGTTCAGTTTCCATTATTTCTGGCTCATTTCAGTTGATACAACCTGTCGATTCAGCTGCAAGAATGGTTACGAGTTGCAAGGAGGCGAGGCGAGGACGTGCCTGAACACGGGACGTTGGGCGGGCGAGCTGGCATCTTGTCACCGTAAGATTACGATTTATTATGCTGGTCACTGACGCATATACCAAACACTGTTGCACGACACTGTTACACGTAGGTGTACATTTCATGTAATATACATGTAGATCTCGCTAGCTGCCCCTTGAGTCTTGACCTTTATCAGATGATTTTAACAGGACATTGCTCTCATGCGATGTTTTTATTGGAGGCAAAATGGAAGATTTCTTAATGTAACTTTTATGGCCTGCCTGAGATATAAACTACAGTTTGGGAGGAATTTTACGTGCATTGGCGTGGAAGGGACATGGGTTAATGTTAAAAAAACACAATTATTTCTGGGGGCGTGGCACGCCAGTGCCCTCCTGTCGATCCGACGGTGCTCTGTGCATTAATTCATCAGAAAGGCATTATTACGATATTTCCAAGAAGTCGTAATATAAAATGCGAACAGTCACAAGTCATCTTCCCGTGTCGTCCAAGAAATTCTGAATGCCGTCTAAACCACTTATTGGGTCGCTGAGTGACTTCGCTGGTGTACCCTTTTTGCCATTCGTTCTGCAAAGCAGTGGATCAAAAAGGAGAACGGTGGTAAAGTATTTTACCAGGCCATATACAGTCAACAAACATCACGAGATCTGTCCGGGGGGCTCCGCTATCGGCCACGCCCCTCGATAAATGAGAGCTATATGCCAGATGGAGATAACAGAGTGAAATATACCATAGGTGCCACCAACCTTCACCAACACAGTGAAAAGTACAGCGAAGGTTTCACAGCTGTAACGAATTAAAATCTGTCTTGGACTGGTACAGACTCCCGTGGGAACTTGCTTCACTAGAAGGCAAAAGTTTAGCAGTCGAAAAAAAATCAAATAAATTTGTAGAGGTGGGATCCGGGTTCATAGGGAAGTCTGTGCAGATAAATAGAGCACGTTTCCGTTCAGCCAAGAGCATCCTTGTTTACAAGCTTTTAAAAATGATAAAGGTACTTCACGCTTATCTTGAATTCTCGAGAGTTTCCTTGTTCTTAATGACTTTCCTTTTCCTTAAGACGAGTCACTACATGAACTTCCTTAAACAAAGCCGGGCAATTTGTTTCAAGGTGCCTGAAATTTTCTGGTCTTTTCTGGGTCAAGAGCTCGACTTGGTTAACTTGAAAATGGCCTCCAACTGTTTGTTAAATCATGCATTCGGTTGATTTGGAATGTGTTTAAATTCACTCCGTTTTTTTTTACTTTCTTCGCACAGTTAAGTTTAGGTTGAAGTATCATTCATATTTTCCAGTCCCACCTCACAATAAAATATCTAGAAATTGTCAAATACCAGACGTCCAGTGGGATGCGGAACATCAGTACTGGAAATTATCGCCGATATGCAAACATCTTCCCACAAGCTATATAATGAGTAGTGTGAATCAAGTGAACAAATAAGATGGAGAACTTTTAAGCTGAAACACAAGTCACTGCACCCAGTTACAATATACACTGCTTGAATAACACACTGAACTAGAAAAATAGGTCACCATGAGGCTTTGCGAAGTGACATGTGTGTCATGACTGTCTCAAAACAGAACGAGGTATGCAAACTTACATCAGGGTAAAGTTATTGTTTGGCGACAGAACCGTTGAAGGGAGTCATTTTGGCACAATTTGACCGCTATGCATCATAATGTACACGTACGTGCACTCATTTGTGATACAGCTGTGCGTTGCCCAGGACTGCAGCCCCCTTTGAACGGCTTGATGAGTCCTCCACCGTGCATGCAGGACGGTGGCATCGAGTTCAGAGGCATCTGCGCTTTCTCCTGCAACGAAGGCTACACGTTGGAAGGCTCCTCGTTCTTGACTTGCAGGGCAAGCGGACAGTGGTCTGGAGATAAACCGACTTGCCAGGAGGGTAAGGTTCTTGGCATTTTCTCAAAGTTTGAGTTTGTCTTTGAAACTCGGGACCAAAATGAAGGACCGACCGTAGCCTGCATCGCTTGGTAATAACGTTTGAACGCAACCCCAAGATATTTACAAAACCGTAATTTACGGAAATTACACACGGGGAGCATACGGCTTGAGCGGGGAGGGGGGCGTTCACCATACCTCCCCAAATAGTTTCGCCACTGCATACTGCGCCCTCTGTGTTGATATGCATTGTTTAACCGTGGTCATGGACCCATTTAATAAGGTACCAGGAACGGTCATCTGTTGTGATTGTACAGCGCCAAAACCTCTTCCCTGTCTTTGAATGGTTTCAGTTACCGAGATAACGTGCCCAAGAGACATGTCTGTGGTGTTGGAGCAGGGTACTTCTCATGCCGTACTCGACCTTCCGAAGCCGGTCCACACCTTAGACCTTCTGGAGGCCAACGTACCAATAGTCGGTCATCGCTTCCCGGCAGGCAACACCAGGGTGACGTACACCGCTCGGAGCAACTCCTCAGAATCTTCGGCCTCGTGTTCGTTTAACGTTGGTGTGATAGGTAGGTAGTGTTGGAAGTCAAATGGGTCCCGCTCATGACCCATGTACGTTAAGGAGGCTGGTTTTACTTTTTTATTCAAGCGAGTCTGAAATCGAAAATACGCTAGAACAGACTTCAAAGTGATTTCTTATCAGAGTGTCTCTGCAGACCAAAATGTTCATTAAATATGCATTTTACATGGACATTGTTAACCCCTTCGCTGCAATTATTGTAATTCAATTGTCAATGTGGTATGGCAGAAAGTTTTAAGAAAGTCCATGGTCTAGCATGTCATTTTTTTTCAAAACCGTATAATGAATTCACGGATTGCTTCATGCTTTGCCACATTTTGAGATTTGCCGATTTTTGAAATTATATTGGTGAGATACGCCAAGATAAGCCATCCAATAAACCGCCGTCTGTTTGCATTTTATTACACGCAGATGAGGAAGCTCCAGTCTTTGAATCCTGCCCGAAATCGTTCACTGTGAATACCGACGAACAGTACCCAACGATCGAATGGGAGACTCCGGTGGCTACCGATAACGTCGCTGTAGATAGTAACACCACTTGGATCGTAAGTCATCAACATGGAGCCAATTTCTTTCTCATCCATCGATGTGCACTTATATTTACCTTGAGTCATTCCAGCTCGTCTGCTGAAATATATAATTGTGTCAGCTTGTTTTTACCTTAGATACCGAATAGGTGTTCAAATACCCTCCCTAGCAAAGAAACGTCTTTTTCGCGAATCAATCCTCGGAGTTCTCTTAACATTCGGGCACTCAATACACCGTGTGTTCGTCTCTTGCTGTCGTAGACGCCCGAAGGCCGTTTCACGTGGGGCACTTACACCGTTCTGACAGAGGTCCGCGACGCGGCTGGCAACTCCGCCTCCTGCAAGTTCAGCATCTCCATTCAAAGTACGCAAACTCCTTTTCTTCGTTCTTCCTAACCACTGACGTCATATTGGACCACTTCTTGAAGGATTTTATTTAATGAGATCTCAGGCATTTAAACTCTTTTTCTTTCTTGTGGCTATGTATAGACTTAGAGGCTATTTCAAACGTCAGGCAGTAAAGATTACTAACTGTTATGGTTAGGCAATGACGTTTTAGGGTTACGTCCTTGTCTGCGTTAGTAGGAGTGGGAGAGTTTGGTAAAGGACCTACGAAATCACAAATCACTAAATTGTGGGTTATTTTCCTTTTTTGCGCTTCCGGATTCTTTCAAACGAATCTAGTGTGTAAGATTGGAAAAGATCACATACGCATATACGTCTGACACACCCCGGTGTGGTGACCTAACACCACGGATTGTTGATTTGATGCTACAGCTTCTGCGACTGTGAATGGCATGCCCCTCTTATCTCCCGTGTTTTACTCGGATCTCCCGTTCAATACACCCTCAATTTTTCTCTTCCTCTATTTCGAAATTCCACTTCGCGGTTCCTTCTTAACTTTATCCCACATCAGCCATCGAATGCGGTGAACCAAACGGGCCTCTGAACGGAGAGAGCGACTGCTCTGATTGGATGTTCGGCAAGATCTGCGAGCCCAGATGCAACCAATCGCATTACTTCTTTAATGGACCTCCACAGGACGTTTACCTGTGCGGTTTCAATGGAGTTTGGTCACCTTCGGCAGAGGTACCCGACTGTAGCCGTAAGTACTGCCTTTATTGTATAACATGGAACATCTCTTCTTCATGAACTGCACGTGAACTGGGCTGCTTCTTTCTAGGGTTAATAATAACATTGTAATTCTTTTTCTAATCAGCCTACAGTTACTTGGGCAACAGGACAACTTGTCCATCTGGGAGTGAGTTGAAGTCGTTTGAGGAGCTTCAGGATCCTGTTTGCAGTATGTTACATTTCACTTTCAAGTTATTTTCCGTACCTTGCATTCAAAGCGAACTCGTGGTGTTACATGTCCACTTATGTTTTTTTAATTTTAATACGTGTTCTTGTCATGCGCTTCATAAGCTTTGGCTTTCTTGGTCTTGTCGCCTCTTAATGAATTGATTTTCTCATCTCTCTTTTTTAAAGCTTTTGTGAGTGACGGTAGTCTATGTAGTCAAATATCAAATACGATTCTCCTCCATTAACACCTGGGTCCACATAGTGATGTTATTCTAAGTAGTCGAATGTCAAACTATATTCTCCTGCATTTAAACTTGGGTCCATAATATAAAGGGAAATAAATGTTACCTACAGATTTTCACACAAAATTCTTTTAAAGTATGTTATTACATGCATTTGAAGAGATTAATTGCAGTAAGGCGTCTTGAACAAGTACGCAGTAAAGAATTAATAAAAAAAACATTTCAATACACGACCCAATTCCATGCTTTACAGTAAAATTCAAAGCTTGAAAAATACATTCGTAGTTACGCTACGTTCCAGATTTGACAGTGATGGTCAGTACTGTTTTCTCGGCAGTTGCCTGTCCTCGTGGTATGTACTCGGTCGTGGTAGACTCTACCCCTTCTTGTCTGCCGTGCCCGACGGGGACATTCCAAGACGGATTCGGCCAGCTTTCCTGCGAGCCGTGTCCCCCTGGTGAAACCACTGCCTCAGAAGCCGCAAAGAGTCGCCTTGATTGTTCCCAAAGGGAAGGTAAAAGAGAGATTCGTTGAGACAAATGGTCTCACAGTGACGTCCGTGAAGATTCCAACCGGACCAATCGACCAAATCATAACCTTCAATATCGGATTTCACTGTTATTATCCGTGCATTCTGCAAACTACGTCCTTGACAAGTGGCGTTTTTTACATGACATCATTCGAGATCTCAACCTTCATTAAACAAGGGCTGAACCTTCCTTATTTCAAATAAAAGGGTGTTACCCTTTCAGTGAGGGGCGGGGGGAACAACGTTCAAACGCATTTGGTTTTCATGCATTGTCAGGTACGATCCAAACGCCATTTCTGCTATTGAGCGTTCCAAAGCCCGTTTATGGCACACAACTGTCGGCTTGTCTTTTCAGAAGTAACCGTGAAGACGACACAGGCAGCGATAACGGAGAGTAAGCACACGGCACAACCAGCTGGCCCAGCCTCCGATGAGGGTGCAAATTAGCTGCAGATCTCTCGCCATCTCATGAGAATCAACAGATTGCTCAATCTGAAGATTTAATTGCGAAAGAAAAGATCATACGCCGACTTAACAGCATTTTCCCACGTATACACAGCAATAGACATCAATGAAGCGAATCAAATACACGATATTAAATTTTACTGGTATCCTTGTATACGTTACAAACCTTTTATTGCATAGAGCTAATGAAGATTGTTTTACTTACACATCTAAACAAGAATTCTGTTTTTATAATTATGTTTGTTGTAACCTTAATTTCGTATTGCAAACAATCGTAACACGTTTTAATAACCATAATGTTAGAAGGAAAAATTTTGAATGTGCCCGACGCAGTTATGGTAACAAGCTTAAGAGATACATTTAATCACATCCATGGATGCAATAATGTGAGAAAAGGGAGAGAACTGAAAATGCAGTAGATTAACCGTACTCTTGGGGTTTATTGACCTTCAAAATGTAATTGCGTGGTACGGGCCATATATATATATATTCACAGCAAAAGTGGAAGGTATTGTTGAGAGTATATTAAATGACAGATGACCAAAAAAATTTGGTATGTTGTTTTATCTCATCTCAGACCACAATCGCACAGGCTTTCGGCCTGATAGTTCTCCGTACCTTTTGCAATGATATGCATTTTAAAGGGGCCATGTAATTCAAGCTATTTCCACGTAGTCCTTGTAAATGTAACTTTTTTTTTATTTTACTTTTTGGTAATTTTAAGGACCTTTTCGGTGTCTTCAATTGTGAATGCTGAATAGAATTTGGATGTTGAGGTGTAATGGCATTTCAGGCAGAAACCGTACATCTTTTTCCAACATTAATTAATTTTGCCAGATTTGTGGATATTTTTGTCCTTTACATTTTCATTCTTTATTGATTGGTCGTTTTCAACTAATGGAGGTAGGCCGGTTATAGCAAAGTTTTTCCCAAATATTTTCAATGAGCATATTGGGCTCCACAGCTAATCTGACCAGAAAACTCGAAAAATAGACAGTGTGTTTCTGAAATTGACATCACTGCAAGAGTGCCCTCATTCTTTAAGAAAGGGATATAGAATATGTTAATTTTTAAATAAGAATAATCGTGCTAAAAAGGGACGGCAAATATTTAGAGATTGTCCGAGAGGACAGGTGCATAAAGATCTAATAGTAAAAAAGAAAACGTAAAATTTTTGTCTTGAGCCCAAGCAAAAAAAGACTGACAAACCAACACCCCAACTAAAATCAAACAAAACACCCTCAGAAATCTATCTTTACATGCTCACTAATTTATCTTTTTTACTACTCACCTCATTTCCAGATCCTTGGGTTGGAGCACTTTCCATAGACACTCATTATGCTCCTTTCAAAATTACTAGACGTAGTCTCCTATTGGTGGGTGATATTGTAACCTCCAGGCAGCTTTTAAACATCTGTATTTTTATCATTGCTTGCATAACACTTCATAATCAATCTCAATAAAAGTGTAAGAAAAGCCAATGGTAGTGGTGTTGTAGTACTATTTTTGTCTTCTTTCGTGAGAATAGTAGAAATATTCACTTCGAGTACAACCACGGTGTGGCCCAGTTAGTGATGGTACCTTTCCTGAATATGATAAACGAATAAACACATGCTGCATCTAGTCTAATGTTTGGTTGAGTGCCAACTATGACCCTCAAAAGATTACGAACAGAAAGTGCAATCACACCTGAACGTGTCTTGATAAATTTTTGTGTGTTTTGTGTGAGAGTTTAGGTTTTTAATGTCTACCTTTGACGAACAAACAGAGAAAAACGGAAGTTTTACTATAAATCTATGACCTTCTAAAAACAGGGAAACAAAAACGATAGTCTCAACTAAAAGTACCGTATTGCTGTTTTGTTTGTTTTGTTTCGTTCTGTTGTGTTTGTTTATTTTAAAGCCTGTGTCTTCCTTAGATGCCCAATGTTATAATGGAAAAGTTACTTTACGATCTTTAAAACATATGCGTGGCTTGAACTTTGTTTGCCCGTTGAAGAAGTGTATCAAACTTATAAACTTCCCGATTGGCTTGGGGCGGCCGAAGGATTTCGTGTAACTTTTCACCAATCAGAGGCCCCAGAAGTCAGCCACTGACAGTCCATATCAGACAAATCCGGAAATTCCAACATGTATCAGGTCGGTCAGTCACTGTTAATTGCCCTCAAGAAAAATACTCAGTGAGGGACTTTCCCTGTCTTTCCCCCGGCACCCCCAGGCGCGGTCGTTGTTGCACAACATGCAGGAAGAGCGGAAGCGGTCTTGAGCACGCAGCCACAAGGAAAATCCTGCCCAGGAAGGGCAACAAGTCGAAGGTGAATCGATTTCCCAGGGCCACAAAGGACCGCGCTCGCTCTCGTGATCCAGTCGAAGGCGCCGTTAGCTAAGGGCCCTTATGGCGGGGGCTGCATGGCTCTTATGTTTGCTATTTAATGTGAGTTCTTTATTTCCTGGTTTTGTCTGCCAATAGAATCCCCTGGATGTACGTCACGGTTTGATTTATAATTGTCGATGGGATTGTACGGGAAAAAGTAGGTTCCCTTGACACTCATTTGTATGTGGTAATGTCACTGACTTCACTGGCGGTCACAGTCTACAATCAGCAATATAGCATGCTGAAGTACGTACATGTATAAAACGGTAGCCAGATATTCAACAGCCGATCACTCTATAACCTGCCAAAGTTGTTCTACATTGGCTTCTTAAACAAGAGGACTGCAGTTCAGTGAAAATGCAGTCTCTCGTGGTCATATTTCTCTCGGCAATTTCTTTGATACTTTGCCCCTCAATCGAGGCGCAGGTATACCCAGAATGTCCTCAGACTGCGACAGATACTGAGCAAAACCGCCAGGAGATCCGTGAGACTAGCAGGAAATTCGTCCAAATCCTGGAGCGATACCAGAATAAGCCGGCCGAGATCGTCTTTGTCCTCGACTCCTCGGGCAGCGTGGGGGAGGGTGACTTCGGCTGCGAGGTGCAGTTTGTCCGGCACTTCTCTAAGCTGTTCAGCGTGTCACCGGAGACTTCGCGTGTGGCGGTGGTAACCTACTCGAGCTGCGACGAAATCTACACCGACCTAGACTACATCAACTCCCCGGTCGGCAAGAACAAATGCACCCTCCTCGGCACCGATCTACCAAATGTTTTCTATCGAGGCGGAGGAACGTGTACATCAGACGCACTCCGCAGAGCCCACGACATTCTGGCTGGTTCTCGGCCGTCGGCAGATAAGTAAGACGGTTGGTTTCACATTTTAAACAAAGTATAAATACTTATTCTAATTCTGTCGAAAACAAAGAAAAAGAGATTCATAGTGGAAGAAGTCTAGATTTCTCTTATTACAAAGTTCTGATCCAGCTGTAAAGAATTCAGAGTAATTTCACAATTTTTAAACCTTATCATGCCCAACTGTCGTAAGATTCGATTGTTTATTCCAAAACACTTTTTGTACAAATTAATTATCCCGAGGACTATACAGACTTAACAAATGACCTGGGAGAATAATAGCCCTGATGACATAAGTCCAAGGCTTTGATTGTTCTCCTGGACATTGTGACGATAATTTATGGGACAGGGCAACAAAAAAGGACCCCTTGCACTGAAAAACAAAGGCTTTGTGTGGCGTTATGTAACATGGATGACACTGACAAAGGGTTTTCCTGTCCTCGATTGTCCGTCATTTGTTCCAACTGGTTCTTGAAAGATGCATGGGTGCTACAGTTGAAAAAACAAGGGAAATAAAATGTCCTGTCCGAAGCCTGATGATAGCAATTCACGACTGTGTGTCTGTGTGAGCTGTACGTGTCCACGTTCAGTCGTGCACATGAAGCAGGGGAGGTTGGAAAACAAGACTCAAATGGGGCTACAGAAGAACGAGAGAGAAATTCAAACCTTGTAAAAGTCATGTACACCACTTTTTCATTGACGCAACGTTATTGAATAACTAGTTATGCCGCCGTGTGTCGCACTTTTTCCATCACCCCTCTCAGGATTGTCTTTCTTCTGACTGACGGCATGTCTAATGATGCTGAGGATACGCTTAAGGCTGCCACTGAACTACGAAACAAGGCTACCATCTTCTCCCTTGGATTGGGTACCGGCGTCAACGTTGATGAGCTGAACGGCGTCGCGACATCTCCAAACAGCGACCACGTTTTCCTGTTGGCTCACCTGACCGATATTGAGAGCCTGGCTGAGAAAGTAATTGGAGGTGGGTTAGCCTGCCGAGCAACAGCAATTCAAAACAAAAGACGCGGTTGCTTCATTTTCTTGGCTGATTTTCCTCAATGTCGGTTTTTCCCAATCTTTTCAGATCATAGAGATATGGCATCGTGGGATCGCGACGTGCCCTCTGACCTTTGCTGCTCGGGGAGTAACTGCTGTGATTTACGAGCCACCTGCTCATGCGCAACACAAACCGGAAGCTACGGATGCGCTTGCCATCCTGGATACACAGGGGAGGGGAAGCAAAATCAATGTACAGGTAATGAGGCCTCAGTGGAAAACCAAATATTGAAAAAATGAGCGTGTTTCTTGGACAGTGTTGAGCGAATTTTTTTTTACTTGTGCTGCATGACCTTGACAGTCCCTCCCGAAAGTTTAAACTCCTTCGTCTTTTCTTACATTGCATCGCGTTAAAAGTAGATTCCGTCCTTTCTGTATGTTGCTACTTCTTTTTATAGCCACCATATTGGGCGGCCCTCATCACCGGTTGGTCGGGTGAAATGAAAATTTTTCTTGAAATATGCACCCTCTATCATTGAATGAATCAGTTCCTACATCTCCTATGTCAGATCTTTTTGGCATCCTAGACCTGTGTTTCCCCAACAGCATGTCCCCGTGGTACCTTCAAATTACAGTACGGCAACCAGGCTTGCGCCAGCTGCCCCACTCTCTCCACAACAGCGGCAGAGGGCAGCACATCCCTCGATGAGTGCGAGTGTCTGCCAGGGCATCGAGGCTCCCCAAGCTCGCAGGTGCCTTGCACGCGTAAGTATCACTGAGCGAAAACAACCCCCTTTGAACTCTTTTAGAGCATTACTTTTTATGCAAAGCTTCGCTCTCATGAAGGGTACATGAAGTTTTCGTCCTTAAGCAGTTGACGTTTTTGCTCAAAGAAATAGCAGAAAAGGCTTGTGTTTGCGGTTTAAAGAAAAGGATAAGACTAATTAAACCCAGCCAACACAAACCAAACCTAGTGCGTTATCCAGAATATAACAGTCAGCAATCAGAGCGGATTCCAAACCAAATTAACAATGCGATTTCAAAGCAAATGAACAGTCCATTAAACGAAGAAATCATCTTGCAAAGATATTTTTCTCTTTTGAGTTTATCACTAGGCCGCAGTTAGGTAACAGCCAGAAGATTTCCTTATGTCACAATGTATTATAGCTAGATACATTCCGTAAATTTGAGCACTAATGCCTGGCTATAACACAGCATTAACAAGTCGATTGTTTTAACATCTAGCAATTACATGCCAACAACTGAGTTTCGCTGAGTCCTCCGGTGTTCTACTTGTCCCACCGAACTGTGGCAATCTCTACGGTACCGAATGCAGCATGCAATGCTTACCCAACTACAGACCACAGCCTGGTACCGCAGATCAGTTGACGTGTTTAGCCAATGGCCAGTGGTCTGATACTCCTCTCCAGTGCAGTGGTAAGTTTCACTGTTTGTTGGGTGCTGTCACTGAAAACGGATGAAATTCACAAAAATGGTGCAGGGTGACAGAGTCTTCAACCCTGTTGTTTAAATTGTGAGAATCACTCAGACAATTGTATTTTTATGTTTTCCACATCTGTCACATTTAATTGGCTTGATATAACTAGGATCGATTGAAAATTGATTGCACATTATTTTTTTTTTTAAAAGCTTTGGATAAATCCTCTCTGAGTAGGCCTACGATTCGGTACAACATCGATAGGGACAAGAAGTTGTCTGATTTGGAATCTGCTCATGCATGTGTCAATAAATTGTGGAAAGTACCTTGCAAATAAACTGCTGATTTATTGTTTGATGGGATATTTCAATTGTTTCCTTATTATTATTAGAAGCATTTGTAATTAAGGATAAATACAGAAATTATGAAGTCACTAATTGATTTTCAGTTTGCTTCAGAATTTCCCGTCTGCCAGTTTAAGCTGCGTTAATTGAGCATGCCTTCTAGAGTGCATAACATACATTCAAAGTCACCCAAAAAGAACTTCTGTGCGGACCTACTGCATTATAATGCATGCGGTTTGCACAAGAAATAATTCTTTAACGATCTACAATTTACCGTGCAGAAAACAAGGAGATTTGTGTACAAATATATTTTAAAATCTGTTTGGGTAGCAATGCAGGCCACTGCACCTTAAATTAAAGACTCAATTTTTTTGCATCTGGGGAAAATTCTGCTCCTCAAAATGTTGCAATCTAGGTTGCATTTTCATATTTAACCTGCCTGGTGGTTTGTTCACTTGGGGGGGGGAACTTGCACACCCGGCTGGATTTTTTGTTTTACTTATTTTTTTTTACAAGTAATATAAAACTTCATGGGTGAGTGGGAAAGAACGTAATCAGTATTTACTCATTTATCAAATATTAGCACCAAAACCGTGTCAGGACTGTGAGTAAGGCCATGGATTTTATTCTCCCCAACATCATGGTGAATGAACCGCATTCGCTTTTGAATTCCCCCCCCCCAACACCTAAGTGTGTATTTGCCTGCAACTGGGGACCCCCTGTTGTTCCTCTTTTGTTTGCACTCTAACTTTTTTAGAAGACCACCCATATGTTTTGTACACAGTTGTCAATCGGGGACCCTCTGTCAATCGGGGACCTTATTGTCCTCTATTGTTCAAAGTCCCCAATTGAATGCTGAAACAAACTCACACACACACACCAAAAGCTGGATACACTGATGCTGTCCTCTGTAGAACTGATATTTTGCTTTCGTATTTTTACAGTTGACAAACAGTTTAAAACATACTTGTCTTTTAAGAAATTACTTGCGGGGCATTGTCTGCCCCGACCAACGGTCATCTGTCCTGCGACACAACAGACTGGCACATTGGCACTGTCTGCAATGTGACGTGTAGCGAAGGCTATGAGCAAGAGGTCGACCTCCAGAGACGTTGTGAGCTCAACCTAGTTCAGCAGGTCGGAGAGTGGTCTGATGAAGTTGGAACTTGCAAAGGTAATTAATTAGGCCATCGTCACATGGGTCTTTTCCCTGACCAGCTGTCTAGTCAGCTTTTCTGTGCTTTTAACTCCAGTGTTAATGTACATACTAATTAATTGCCTGTCAGTCGCTGGTGACAATGATGGGAAAGAGTTCTGTAAATTATATGGACAACACTTGATACCCCTGTTCATTTCACAAAGTGACAAACTTGTCCGGACAACCTATAGCCTCGGCCTAAGTGTTGCCAAGTGAATGCATTTTCCTTGCTAAATTTAACTTTTTAGGACATTGTGTCACTTTCTGATGGCTGTTATAACATTTTGAGGGCCCATAACTAACACTGTATGCAATGTCTGTTCTGTGGCACACATTTTTCCTAACAAAGGGGAAATGAAAACAGTGTAACAAATAAGGCCTAACAAGTTATGCCAGGCTACACTGTACAGCCTTATTAATAACAAAGGTTGTCCCTCACTGGTTGTGTTGGGCTACATATTAAAATTTCTAATCAGGATGGCGGCATGGGCATAAATCCAAGGGCAATTGGGGGCCATGTATAACCTCCCCCCCCCATTTTGTTAAGGGGAGGGGCTATTACAAAATCACCCCACACACTCTTTTTTGCAATTAGCAAAATATTAAAGTTGATTGTGAAGAATTTTGTAGACTTCCAACAAATTAAACGAAAAAGCAATAAATACGCCATCTTAAATACATAATTACAGATATACATCAATATCACTGACATTGAAATAGAGTCATGTAGTACCCCCCCACAAATTTTCATGGCTGGGCAATTCCCCATTCCCCCGCCCTCCAAAAAATATTTGGGCACAAATTCATGACTCTGGGTGGGGGACCAGACCATGTCACCGACTCATCTGAGGGAAACCAACCTTAGATTTATAATTTGATAATTAAATTTGTAATCAGGGTTAGTTGACACAGTAATAGGCTGAAGAAAAAAAAGGGGCAATGTTTACGAGTGTCCCATATTGTCCAACGCCCAGGAGTACACGGCAATCTGGCTAGAGAACATGGAGCCAATTTCTAGCATTTCTGTTATACCACAATGCAAATTCACCCTTTATAATTGGTTTATGTATCAGTGGAGATTGGTTTATGTATCAGCGGAGATTGGTTGATGTATCAGTGGACATTGGTTTATGTATCAGTGGAGATTGGTTTATGTATCAGTGGAGATTGGTTTATGTACTATCAGCGGAGATTGGTTGATGTATCAGTGGAGATTGGTTTATGTATCAGTGGAGATTGGTTTATGTATCAGTGGACCGGAGATTGGTTTTTATATCAGTGGAGTAGTTTAAATGGTAATTATTTCTCTTATGAAGTAAAATATATTTTAAAAATTGAGTTGTCTCAAGAAGTGGAAGATGACTTTTTATAAAATTGCCTTGTACTTGTCTGATGTACATCGTTCTGAAAAGCACTGCAGATTATGGATTTAAAGTACTTATTCATCCAGAGATTTTATTCCACATACATTTTCATTGATAGCCAAGACATGCCCTGCCCTTCTCTCCAAACAACGAATGAGAGTCCGACCAGCTTCATGTGAAAAGAAAGCTCAGGAGTACACATCTGAGTGCTACTATGAATGCATTGAGGGATTCAGGTTGGAAGGGGTGGGCCTTAAGACATGTCAGGCCGATGAGACATGGTCGAATTCATCAGTGGAAAACAAGTGCATTGGTGAGTGTACAATCCAGCTGGGTCAAGGGAAGCATCGTTCAAAGTAACTACAGACGGTTGTAGAAAAAGGGCCGTGTCTAAATGACGTGGCTGTAGCTTGACATTGCACACGACTCTATGGCAATTAGCCGCAGTCACAGCCATCGACTTGTGCATAATTTCAAGCTGAAGCCAAAACAATGGGGCACTGTGGCAATCAAGCACTGGAGTCGAAACCCAAATGGTCACAAAGACATGGACGTTACTTGAATCCCAACAAAAGATACTTCGCTGTTCTGGTTATTACACCTGGGTTTCCCTCTGTCAAGAATGTTTGGCGTGTCTCACGCATCATCTCTGACTGAACTAAGAAAAAGGCTATAACTGGATCAATCACATAATTTTGACATGGATTGCAAGTTTCACTAGTGCTGCGCATGTATGTAGTCAAACTGCAACTGAATTTCTCCGTAAAGGCTGGTTCCTACCTCAGGTGAATATGAAAGAACAGCGTAATTGACATCACACATTTGCAGCCAAATGTGCTGGAGTGAAATATGTTCTGCATTTGCAAATTTGCAAAATAGTTCCCCGCACATTTTTGTTTCCATTTGCACCCTGTACGGACAGTTTCCATGATAACTTTATACAATGTCACAACTTTTACTTCTGTTGTGACTGCTCCATAAGATGTTCAGCCGCCAGAATTTACCTTCTGCCCGGTCAATGTTTCGGTGGTAACCGACCGCAACAAGAACTTCGCCAATGTCAGCTGGGACCAGCCGACCGCACGTGACAATGCCGGGGAACCACGGGTCGAGGCATCCGCAGCGACTTCTCAAGAGAGATTCTACCTTGGTCAGACTACCGTCACATACACAGCGCGTGATGATGTGGGACTAGTGACCAACTGCACTTTCATTGTTACAGTTGAAGGTATTGAAAAAAGTATAGAAAATTCATGCACAAGTAAGCCCATAGCTGACTCAACCACAGCCAGAAGTAGTAATGTCTGTGGGTAGTGACTGTAGCCACCAGCTACTGGCTTTCAGAGGCACACATGCCATTTACAGCCGTAGCCACTGAGGCTCAAAACGTGTCTCAACAGCTACAAGAGGACGCTTAAAGGGACACTCTAACATGATTGCTGCAGCAAGTATGGCCTCAGCAGATGTGCGCCCATCAAGTAAAAGCTGTGCATGCACACCCTGTTGGAGGTTATACCCTAGCGTTCCACAAATTCACAACTACACATCTTGTCCTTTACTGCTGTATAGGCAAGGCAGTGTCAGAAACATGAAGAGTTTTTACACAGCCACTCAGTAGTACCTTGATAATATGTTAATGTCATGAAATTTTCCTTGCTTGATACCATAAGAATTAAGTACACTGTCCTCATCAAGGACAGATTCATAACAATTTGGGGGGAGGAGACAGACATGTTTTCGGGGGGCAGGGGACAAAAACATTTGGAAGACTTTTTGGTAACCACATTTGGTCTTTTTGACGGATGAGGCACAACATTTTATTTTATGTATTATATCTCTTCATCCAACATTGCATCATGTGGCGGCAATCAGCGGTTGAAGTGATAATTGAGAAGACAATGAAGCAATGTTCAGTTTTAGAAGTGGGACGAAAACCAAGGATAAATATTCCAAGGAAACCCACAGAGTCAGGCAGGGACTAACAACCCTATCCACATGCTGACCTGACCTAGGTGGGATTCAAACCCGGGTAGCAGAGGTGGAAACGAGGAAAGAACCACTACACCAGCCTGACTTGGGACTTTTAACTTTGGGGGGGAAGACAATTGAAAAATTATTATTATTTCATTATTTGTTCAAAAAAAATTTCTGGCTCCTTTTTTAGGGGAGCCGTGGTCCAAGTTGGGCCCCCGTGGATCTGCCCTTGGTCCTCATCAGCTTCCAAACAATTTGACAATTCCCCAAGCTCCTTGCACCCTGTTGGAAAAGATCCATGCCTAATTCTATGAGGCAGACAACATCTTGAAGGATGTCGTGAAGGCTTGCCTACAGCCAGCATTCACACCCACAGATGGGCGTGTTACACCAGCCTTAGTCAAGACTTTCTAAAACAGCCTTGGTCATTCTAGAAAACGAGCAGGTTGCCACTCTCTGCCACAGTAATTCCTCCTCTATTCTCTCTTAGTTGATTCATCAAACTTTTTAGGATTTCCCACTTTGTGTTTTGAAATTGACGTCCTTCACTGCATTATGTAGGTTTCCTTTCTGCACTCAGCCTATTAGTCATTGCATCAACTAATACATTTCATTTTGGAAAATTTTAATTTGCCTAGACCGAGAGGCACCGCGAGTCATCTACTGTCCTGACAACATTGAGGTCGAGAGCAGCGAAAGACAAACAAATGTTGACTGGACAGTGCCCACCTTCAAGGACAACTCCGGGGAGCCAGTCAAATTGACATTCAACCGACCACCTGGGTCTTACTTTTCCTGGGGAGTAGCTGAGCCTATCTGGTACAGAGCCGAGGATGGAGCAGGCAACAGGGTGTTTTGTAATTTCACCGTTTCAGTGAGACGTAAGCACCTACTGTTCGGCCTATTGCAAACTGCCAAATCCTATGCCTAACAAATCATATCTAGAAAAATAAGAAATCTAAATAGGTGGATGTTTGATGGTAGGTCAGTTAGTGGCTTGGTGAGTTGATGGGTTGGTGGGTGGTTTTTATCTATCACCCCCGCCCCCCCTCTTGCATATCTTGGAATCATCAAGTTGGTTTTCTTTTTCCTACAGAGTATCCGTGTCCCTACTTCCCTCCGCCACAGAACGGTGCATTGGCCTGCGAAACTTGGTTAGGAGGTCAGTTCTGTCGAGTGGCTTGTAATGAGAATTTTGATTTCAACCGGAAACCTGCAACAGAATACTTCTGTGACAACGTGGCCCAGTGGGCACCGTCGCCACTCTCTTTGGACAATCCCGCTGAATTTAAAGTTCCTTGGCCAGATTGTTCAGGTAAAGTAGACATTGAACATTGCTCGAAAAACATTAATCCATTTGCAATTAATCCGTGAGGTAATTATTAAGATAAAAAAAGAAATTGACTGGAGCGGGATTTGAACTTACAACTTCTGGAATACCGAACCAGTGCTCTACCAACTGAGCTATCCAGCCTTATGGTGGTGGTTCTCCCCATGTGTCAATATCTCTGTCAAGGGGTGCTAGCCAGAAGCCATTAAACTTGAAACACCATATAGCCAGGGATCACACCCCAATATCACAGCACAACCTGGGAAGTGGTGAACAGGGATCACTCGGGAAGGATTCTTCTTTCTGAACTTAAACCATGAAACAGACTATATAAGGAAACTGACGAGCTGCATTACAAACCATAAACTGTTAGAAGTTAAAAAGAATGCCAAAAATGTGCTGATATTGCTGAACAAGTAATTTTTAAGGGAGTTAGAGAGAAATAGATCAAAATGTCAAATGACGTATTTGTGACTTAGGGATTCTGATTGAGATATTTTGAAGCAATGAAAGCTTGTTCAAAGTTTAATATGAGGCCGGGATTTGAACCTTCTTATTCTGTGATGCTAACTTCATTAAATATTCTGCCTTTTTTTCCTGTTTTGGTACCACATGTATGTACTTTTGAAATGCTCTTCACGATAAGGTTCTTCTGTGATTAAATTCAAGGGACATGTGCGTATGGTTGCACATTCTCAGTCAATGAAAGAGTGTTATTCCTAAACAACTAGCACTGAAGAGGCAAAAGTGAAAAGGGGTAGCATTTCTTTTTTAAAGATAACATTAACACAGATTTATTAAAGGATATAATTGCACCCTATGTGTGATAATTTTTATTAGAAATGAGAGATCCTACGGCGGAGACAACACTTGGTGTCCAGTTCTATGTTAGCGATTGCCAGCTGGACGACGACGATAGAACGCAGATCGCTGCAGATTTTGTGGCAAGGTTCCAGGAACTCAATGATGTCATTCCCGGCTTTTGCCTGCCTGATTCGGGTTGCTCAGTGGAGAATGTCCAAGTGACATGCGGTATTAAAAACACCACTCAGGAAGGGGGTAGGCGTCGTAGGCAAGCCAACGATGCTGTCTTGCAAATAGAGTTCACTGTGGTCGTCGACACCAGCCAACAGCAGGTATGTATTGCTATCCAGAGCAAAAATAAAGACTTTTCATGTTATATCAAGTGCAAACCAGCCGGGGCGCACTGATCACGATCCAGATCTGTATCCTGACAAACATGCCCTTTAATAATGTCATCCAGTTAGCTGCCGAATGCCTGTATTATGCATGGTTGCTGATTTGTTGAAATTAGGAAGTCAACGGTTCTCTTGCGTAATTGAATTAAGTATTAAATTGTACACAGACATCATAGATGCTGCTCTGAGTGTAAGTGTCTCTTATATTTTCTACTCTACCCTCACCAAATTAACTTTAAACTAACTCCCAATCAAGCATAATTATATAACCATTATCAGTGTTTTATCTGCACTCATCATGTGAGTGTTCATTCACCACTTTCAGCCCCTGAACGAGTCATCAGCAGCAGACCAGAGTGGCAGTTCCATCCAGGCACTCGGTGACATTGTGGAGGCAATGGACACTGCTGTCTCTACGGGATTACTTGAACTTCCCACGGAGGATGGTAACGTGCTGTCCCCAGTGGGGCCGGTTGGCATCCTGCGCCCAGTCACACTGTCATGTCATGATGGAGAGGTCCTCCGGAATCAGTCTTGCGGTAAGAATCACACCCTTACCAACATCATGTTCTTAACCCCAAAGGAGCTCCGATATTGTGGCAATGTTCTTCAGCAATGTCTTACAAACATTTTGACATTAATTTTTGATAGTCAAATGTACCGTTCTTGCAAACTTCCATTTTTCTAAGCCCGGTTCATCCAAAGTACCAGATATTCCCAGTTGACGTGCTCAATGCAAGTGGGCTGAAGTGTAAGGCCATGAGGACCTTAACGACAAAACTCATTGTCTTTGACTTTGCGATTCAATCTAATGAATGTTTTAACCCCTTCGCGCCTGGAATTTCTTCCCGAAAGCTGTCTCCAAGAATTCCAGCCTTGCTTTGGCCATGAAGGCCACCTGCCGAACTACAAATTCTCGGTTTGTGGCCTTGCGTGCTCTGCATGCTTTGAATTACACGGTGAAAAGACTGATTGTTCGGTGGCATGCGGCTCTACTCACGCTTCCACATTCCCGTTGCCTCTTTTCAAAGTGGAGACTATTGTGAAGCTGGTGATTATGATGCAAATTTGGTCTTTTCATTTCTGGGCTATACACAAAGGCCAATTACCATATATACAAGAGCCAGGGTCTGCCTTCTTTCACCGTGTTCGCTCGAGCGTGGGCCGAGAATAATAGCTGAAAAGCGGGCTGAGGATCTCAATTTTAACAGCGTGTCCAGCCGCCTCCTGGTGCAAAGTGATTAACATGCAAGTCAAATTCCTTAGTGGTCAAGCATGAGACAGTTTTGCAGTTTGAACACGTGACAAAAAAAGCTGAAAAAAAGGTTCATGTAATGATCAGCTTAATTGATGCATAACACAAAAGCATTTTGTTTCTGTTTTATATGGCAGGCTGCTTAAGTGGTGTCAGTTGTGCAAATGTGTTGTACTCCAAGGAAAGACGTAAAAACAAATAAAATAACTGGTTCTCTTTTTTCATATTGCAACACCATCTTGAAATTGATAGTTGTGTGTCCAACGGGTACGTACCACGATGTTCAAGGTGGTGTTTGCCAAGACTGTAGAGTTGGATCTTACCAAAACAAAGAGGGCCAGATGACTTGCCTCCAATGTCTGTCTGGGTCCACAACCAGGCGCCCAGCCTCCAAGTATCCAGAAGATTGTAAAGGTGGGTCTGTCGTCCAAATGAATTGTTTCCCAAAGCTCCATTTCGAGTTCTATTTAACATGCCATTTGAAGGAAGGAGAATAATTAAGATAGGGGGCTCTGTTTAGGGAGGCCCTAGATTCGTTGCCCCCACCCACCCAGATCTGCCCATGAGATGGGTTCGCGAGCATTTGGCATGGGACCTAATGAGAATGCTCAACCAATTCTGTTGGAATGGCTGGTCTTCGTGCATGCACTATGCAACCTGTTGATACTTCCTGCAGTAGCCTTCCCTTCTTTGCCAGTGAGGGAGTATTTGTAGTCAGAGCAGATACTCAGCCATGTGAACCATTATGTGAACACAGGGATCCAGACAGCCATGGCTGGTGTCCATAATGAGACACAGAGGGCCTCACTTTATGATATCCATCTTATGTTCTGAGGATCTTCCAGGCTAAAACAAAGACGGTCATTAGCAGTCAAAGATTGTTGAACCTCATCTGTGCTTTTTCACATAGCACGCTGTCCAAAGGGTACCTTCTCCTCCAGTGGCCTTGTTTCCTGCATGGCATGTCCACAGGGAACCTACCAGCCAAGAGCGGGCACCACATCCTGCAAACCCTGCCCCCACGGCCTGACAACCTGGACTGAAGGTGCCATATCAGAGGATGAGTGCTCAGGTACGGAATTCATCGGACGGGATTGAACTTTTCTTGTTATTTGTTGCTAGGCCCAAACTAGTTTAACCAACCAGGGCCTGGTCAAGTATTCTGTTGGCCCTGGTCACCAGTGCTTCGTAGACCGTACTATGTCCTTAGTAGTAATACCAGAGCCAATGTCATAGCACTAGTAAGCAGCGGAGCATTTGTGTTCATGCCAAGCCATATACTGAGCCATGCTCTTGCTAGTTTGAATTAAGCTCTTCCAAAATTGAACATTGCAAGAGAAACTCTAAAACCTTACCAACTGGCTCTTGTGCTGTTATTAGGTCCTAAGCATACACCGGACACTGACAATGCCTACTGTGCCTATTGCATAATCCAGCCCGGTGGCCAACTCAAAGACATTCTGTTGACCATGGAAATAATGTCTTTTCTCTGATCAGGTGAATGCCCAATGGGCTCGTACTCTGGTACAGGCTACACACCCTGTTCCCCTTGCCCTAAGGGCACGTACCAAGAACTCATTGCCCAGACAGCCTGCGTCCCCTGCCCAGAGGGACTATACACCCACCACGAAGGAGCACATGCGCTGGGCTACTGCCAAGGTAGGCTGTATACAACACTTTGTTATTACGTCCTCCAAAACTAGAGGATGAAAGATCTATCGCACACCATAATGGGCCAATTTTGGTGTTTTTTGGCCCATCAGTGGTCAAAATATCACGAGCCTACTCTTTGTTGTAAAAGGATTCTTGTCAAATTTTTCCCTAGTCCTCCAAAATAATGAAGTTAACTTTATACTGACATTCCATGAACCACATTGGGGATAAGGATACGTAGACACAATCTGCCTTATTGTTTACAAAGGCGCATCTGACAGGTTAAAACGTCTGGCGTGCCTTGAGTCACCTGCAGCTGATGTCTAAACATATTAATTCACCATGTACATGTGCACACAAAGTCTGAGAAAGCTGTGGAGGCAGACCGTGTGCCGAACTTAAAATTGGACGCCGTGCATGGCCTTTTGTGGTGGCAAATATCAATCCATTGGCGCAGTGTCGCAGTGTTGAAAATATGAGGTTACAGTCAGATTTCTATCATACAAATTCTGTCAAAGTGACTCTTGCTGACCAGTATTTATGGAGTTTGGCTGGGAAAAGATTCACAGCTTGGAAAAACTTGGGCATGGATGGTGATGATGGTGGTAACGACAGGGAGTGCTGTTTTGTGCACAGAGATCAACGAGTGCGAATCTCAGCCCTGCATGCATGGGGCACTGTGCACCGATCTGCCCCGGGGCTACCGGTGTGTCTGCCCGCCGGGCTTCACCGGTCCCAACTGCCAGTTGAACATCAACGACTGCAACCACGATCTGTGTCTGAACAATGCGACCTGCGTGGATCAGGTAGCAGGCTATCGCTGCGAGTGTACAACAGGCTACGAGGGAGAGCACTGCCAAATTGACGTGGATGAGTGCCAGTCAAGTAAATATACCTTTATGTCATTAAGTCCAGTTCCCAGACCAAACAATGGCAACTATTTTGAGAGATCTTCAAATCCTGTTGTCACCATTGTGACTAAACTGGAAGAATTGTTCCTGTTTCCGAAACTAGCGTAAAATTTCTGAACCTGGAAGAAAATTTGTTAACATATTGCATTATTCTTCACATACTGTCATATTTGCAAAAAATGCACATATTTAATCGACCATCTTTGCAGTTTTCTCACATGTGGGCAAGTTTGTTTAAGGACCACTAATTAACTAGTGGTTGGTTCGTGATGTACATGTATGTAGTGCATGCATGTGCGGTGAAGATGACCTGCGAACGACTGTAGTCAACCATTGTCAGGTCATTATGCCAAAGGGGAGAAAGATGGCCACAGTGTGGGGAAAATAGCAACAATAAAAGTGAAAACGATCGTTCACCAGTGACATACTGTTTTTCCAGCATGTTTCATGTAACTGACTGGTCCTCTTTGCACTGCGCTATTGTAAACAGTTTATGGCAACCAATGACGCCACCAACCTCGGTAGGCTGGTCACGAATAGTTGACTAGTTTAGTCCAACCACCATCAACTGACGTGAGTTCGATGTGAGATAGTTGAACTATGGTTAATTGGGGTCCTTGATCGAACTTGTCCTGTGTAGCAAACATTCCTCAAGATTATTTCCTTTGTTTTGCATATTCATCATCATCTTTAAATAAAGGAGACAGTTTCAAAAGAAAAGGATGTGTGTGCTGCATCTAAAAATAGAAGGGGTATCTAAAACATAATGTTATACTTTATTTTAAATTACAACGGCTACTTGCCATCAATATTATAGGGGAACTAACCTAAGTGTTCTTACACATTTCACTCATCCTTGTCTAACAAGGTACCTAGATAGAACATTTTTCACCGAGATCGGACACACTTTGATATTAGTTTTTATTATTCAAGGGAAGCCTGAATGTTTTAACGTTTTATGATTTTATCCAAAAAAGCAAGTTGAACCATAAAGTAAAACCTTTATGTCTGCTTGTGATCGTCTTTTTTGGTAGATCCGTGCAGTAACAACGCTGTTTGCTTCGATGGTCCAAACTCCTATAGCTGCGAGTGTGCACCTGGATTTACAGGGGAATTTTGCGAAGTGAATTTCTTTGACTGTGCGTCCGATCCCTGCCAGAACGACGGGACATGCGTAGATCTGGCTCAGGTAAAGGCACAACAAACGCTTGTTAGAATGATGTTGCCGTATTTGATGGAATGGTCATCTTCATGTGTGGTTGCTTTTTACGGCTGGGACTAAATTTCGTCAGGAGACCAAAGTCCAGGTCTTCAGCATTTGCAAATATGAAAGTGATCGTTCACAACACAGGCTGTTGTGGCTCAAAAGATTTTTCATACACAGCCACTAGAGCTGTGTAAGTGGGGGATATGCAACGCGAAACCAGCTGGTGCGTCCATGTTATGCACAGACCTATGGAAAACTCAACATTTAGTACAATTATTTCAATATCTGGGTCTGCGTCATCAAAGCCGATACGCCAGAAACCAAAAGGCATTTGGTTTTACTCCGTGCAAACAGCAAAAACATGTGCATCTATGTGCTGCAGAGGAATTTGGATGAGGCTGTTTCATGCATCATACTAATGACAGGAAACTGGCCGTATGTTATTTGCAAACGCTGTGCCTGCACAGTGCACGTAGAGTACAGTATTCAGAATTTATTCTATCTCATTTTATTAATGTTCTTTTAAATACGCACACCAATTCAAAAGGATGACATCAGAGTTCCTCCGCAGAGAGAAATGAGGAGTTAACACTCAAGTAATGCTGCTCTATGGGCACAACTTGACATTATGAATTATCAAGCTCTTATATGTTCCCCCCCCCCAATCTGTGCGGCAGAATTACACCTGCTGTTGTAAGCCAGGCTACAGGGGGCGCCACTGCGAGATCCTGGTGGACCACTGCCTGTCAGATCCCTGCTTGAATGGTGGCACCTGCGAGGCCAGCTTCAACTCCATGACCTGCCTGTGCTTGCCTGGATACGCAGGAGAGAGGTGAGTCCGATCTGAGTTGAAAAACGGTTGTGCAAATGTGAATCCATTTTCCCATTCTGCTTTTAATACACAACTGAATGTTGATGATTTTGATGAATTCAAACAGGTTCACTCTGCAGAATTTTGAGCCCAGTCTGAGTCCAAGTAATTGGACTGGGTGGGGCCCCAACAGAACTCTTGTTGACTACGGCCTGCAGAGCACATATTCAAAGCCTGGCCAAGTGAAAACAAAAGCCACCAATTCCACCAACTGAAACAGAACAAATATATTACTGTGTGTCTTTATTTCAAGGTTGAAGGAGACTGATTGCAAAGACAATATTTATTTTGAAAACTTTAGATGCGAACAGGAGTTGAACGAGTGCGAGTTACAGAACGTGGTTTGCCAACACGGAGGGAAATGCATAGACATTGTCAATGGCTTCCGTTGCAGTTGCACTCCTCGTTACTCTGGCGAGTACTGCGAAACAGGTAAGCCATATATCTAAGGGACAAATTGTTGACTCTCCCAGGCCGATAACCCCCATTTGTCTCCAAATAAAACACAACAGTCAGATGTGCAGAGAATACCGAACAGTTTGATAAACACATCCCCATATATCGCAGCAAAAACGTACCGTGCCTCAAAACATGAGGAAGTGTGAACAATGCCTGCAGTTAATGTCCCAATATCCCTAAAAAGACAAGATGAAACCCTGCCCCCCCCATGGACGTTTCCTCCCAATTTCAAGAATGGCTCCTGGTTTTATTAGCTGCATAGGTGTGATGGGTAAGCTCCCAGACATCTGAAAGTGTCTCTTCAAAGCCAATGATAACTTTTACTCCTGTGGGTGCAGTCACACAGGTTGAGATACCACATATCAAATTTGCTCACAGACGATTTTGTCTAGATTTCACCTTGGCTGTCACTTCTGACTGGTCAATGGGAACAGTTTTCCAAAATATCAACTGCCAGCACTTAGGCATAGATTGCTCCTAGAAGTTGGTTGAACTGTATTAGACTTTAAAGTTAAACTTTAATAGGTGGACCAATGTTGTTGGACATCTTTGTCACCATTTTTTTTCTCATTAAGATGTTTGCCATTATTGTAACTTTCACTGATCTCGGGAATTTACATTTCCAGCTCTATCAGGCGACTTTGACCTCCTGTTCCCCACGGCCAGCACATCAGATTACGTGATGCTGCAAGGTACCATGCCAGGCCTCAATGCTCTGACCCTGGCCTTCTGGATGCGGACCACGGACACGGCGAACGCCGGTACTCCGCTGTCATATGCGACGCGTGAGGCCGACGGCACAGTGCAAGACAATGCCTTCACTGTCACTGACTACAACAGCTTGGCTTTCATCATCAACGGGGAGTTCACGTACACGGATGAGAAACTCAATATGTAAGAGGCAGATCGAAGTTACATTGTCTTTGATTTGGGCCTGACACCCGAAAAAATTTCAAATTGAAATGTTCAGTTTTCAACATATTTTAAACACTGTGTAACAAAACATTCAGGCCAGTAGCCCGTGAACAAAGAAAGTTTGAGTGGATATTTCCTGAGTTTAGCATAATTAAATGAATATTCCATTGTATTAATTACAGTGAATATCCTTTTTACATTTTTCACTCGAAACACATTTTTCGTTAATAAAATTGGTTAGATTGATTTTTGGGTGGGTAGAAAAAAATACACTCCAATTTTCTTCCATTAGGCAAATACTCATTGTTTGTCAGTATTTATTTGTTCACTTGGTTGTTCCTGTCTAGCACCGTATGACCACGCTTGGCCTCAGTGGGACGATATTTATAGAACTAGTAAAAACACCAACATTACTGTAGTTACTGTAAGAACAATTTTCCCCCTCACACTGCACTTGACTTGAATGCATATTTTCATCAACAAGATGAACATTTTTTCTTAATTGTAGCGATTCCAACTGGCGTCACGTTGCCATCACTTGGGCCAGCTTAGACGGCCGCTGGGCCTTCTATGTAGACGGGACTGTCAGACGGTCTGGTTACGACTTCAAGACTGGTTCCTTTATACGGGGATCGGGTGTGCTGGTCCTTGGACAGGAACAAGACAGCTACGGGGGTTCCTTCACCCAAACCCAGGCCTTTGTAGGGGATTTAAGTCAGGTACTAAGGAATAGTTTGGACTTTTTAACTTTTGTAAGCATGCTCTGTTTACGTTTGGATTTGTTATGTTTTTAAAACTGGTAATCTTTTTTAAGGATACAGTTTTCGGAGGTGCTGCTTGTGAGTCAGTATTAAAACAATTTCTTTTGGTGCAGATGAACATGTGGGACTACGCCATGACACCCGATGAGATAACAACAGTGTACTCGTCTTGCGCGGTGTCAGGTAACGTGCTTGGCTGGTCACAGGTTGCTTCCAGTATCCATGGTGATGTCTCCCTCGTTAGGAGTTCGCAGCTTTGTCCAAGTATGTAGACATTTCACATTTTTTACCTGTTTTTTTAATTTAAATATTTACACCCCATCATTTCTTGTCCTAGTTGCTGATATTCTCGCTCAGTGCATTGACATGTTTTTAACTCTCTTTCAAGATGTGATGGACTGAACAAAAATTGTGTTTGACTTCGTTTTTGCAGAAATAAATAACTGTCAACCATCAACATGTCTGAACGGTGCCACGTGTACTGATCTGATTGGCTCCTACCAATGCCACTGCGCTATCGGTTACCAAGGCACAAGTTGCGAGCTCCTGAGCACTTCCTGCACCCCTCAAACATGTCTTAATGGCGGGAGTTGTCATAGCAATGGGTCCTTGTTGTTCTGCATGTGTGCTCCAGGCTATTCAGGTGAGAACCAGCATGAATAATTGTTCCGAATTACATTCCTTGTGATACACGTCTGAACTGACCAAACCAGAAATGTAAAATAATGACCCTTGTGATTGTCTTTTTTTGTGTGTTCATCTTAAAGAGGTCTTTACAAGTACATTTTCTAAGAGTCACTTTTTATGTGGCAAAGTTTAACATCCTTTTTGGTTGAATGTATTGACATCTGAAATTGTCCAAGCTTTTCCAGACAACAGAGGGCGGTGCTGCTATGTGTGATTTCATTCAGGGAAGACAGTTCAGATGACGTGTGTTGCCACATTCCATGCCATGATCCACTGTTAAAAAACATTCTTGTGAAAGGGTTTCTTGTAGCTGTATTGCTGTATACCTGCGTAACAAAACAACACCAAAGAAAAGGAAATATGAGACAACAAAATATCAATGTTTTAGCAGTTTTTATGCGAAGCTTGCTCAAAGATAAGGAAATTCATACAAGCATAAAACCCAAGTACTTTTAAACTATTAACCACTTACTGCTGGGTTTAATTTGAAGTTGCATGACATAAAACCGAGGGATTTCCAAGAGTTTCTTTTGTTCCCGAAACTGGCACAGTGCGCGGCTGGCGTCTTATTAATGTGGGCCAGATTAGCATGCAGCGGTATTGTATTGCTCATCGTTGGAGCGCTTTTGTCCCTGGTGGTAATCCGCTCGCGCTGAATGCCACAAACAATGGTATAATCATTCAAAACAATGACGGATTTCCTCCACTATTGACAACTGAGAAAATGTTGGCAATTCCCAGCAGCTTGGTCCTTTGTTTCAAGTACGGTCTTTTCTCATAAGGCCCAGCTCTTTTGTCAGATTTCAGGCTCCCCAGCTTCGTGTATAAAGCTTATGTGCCCGAAACCGGGCACCCTGGCAGGAAGTGGTCAGAGCAAGAATCGAAAAGAAGTTACTGGAGACACAAAGGTGCATTTTCCAGGGTTACGCTCTAAAATGTATTGCCTAGACCCCTAAATGTTGCATCTCTGTCTGTGTTCAGGAGAGAGATGTGAGCAGCAGGACCTATGCCCGTCATCAGCCACATGCTTGAATGGTGGTGTCTGTGTTAATGATGGCTCTATCCCAAAATGCAATTGTGCTCCTGGTTTTACTGGTCGTGTTTGTGAATATGGTAAGGAGATGTTTTATTTGTATATTTTTTGAATGATTACACTTCTCTTATGACACTGTACACTACTCATTGATGTACTTAAACTCCAAAAGAAATTACTGTTTTGAGAGCTTGTTTCACCATGCAGATTGTGTTCAACCATGGGCCCACTTTAATCTTTTTATCAAACTGGAACTTTTCTTAGATTTTTCAATATTCTCCAATAAACACAGACTGATTTCAGTTCTTTCGTTGGTGGCAGTTGATGATTTTTCTTTCGTTGCTGGCATTTGATGATTTTTCTTTCGTTGCCGGCAGTTGAGGATTTTTCTTTCGTTGCTGGCAGTTGATGATTTTTCTTTCGTTACCGGCAGTTGATGATTTTTCTTTTGTTGCTGGCAGTTGAGGATTTTTCTTTCCTTCTTTGCTCCTTTTGATCAGACATAAACGAATGCGCATCTGACAACGGCGGCTGCACGCACGACTGCCTCAACACGCTGGGTTCCTTCTACTGCAGTTGCTCCAGCGGCTTCGCGTTGCAGCCAGACGGCCGATCGTGCTTCGGTAAGCAAAAGGCAACAACCCTCCCCAACTGTTTCAATGTGAGCACTGCTGCAAGATTGCTAGAGTGCTTGAATCATATTCTGGTTGCCAGTCATGTTTAGTGTTTTGTCCTTACTGATTCAAAGGTAGGCATCATTAAGATCTTGCATAGGGCTTGTGTAATATTTGGATGTCCAGCTCCGTCCACTACTTCAATGTCATGCTCTTTTTCACTGACCGAAGTGCCAAAGTGGCACTCTAAATCTGTCAGTTAAAACTCTCAAATTTGATGCAAGTTTGATTTTTGCGCCCTTCACCCAAGCATGAGCCCCTGCATATATCTCACCAGCTCCTGCATATGAATACACAGGGCTTACAAAGGGTTAGGACTTGGTTAAAATGTGTAACGAATCGTGCAGGAAAGCTACCAAACTCAGTGTTCTCTCTCATGATTTCCAGATGCTTCCTACTGCACACACGAAGGGAGGTTTCACCTGGTAAGTACATTTCAGCAACTGAAATCCTGAAATTCTCATGAAGAAAAAAATATGTCAGTAATTCTACCTCAGTCCTGTGCAACCCTAAAAGAACACTTGATATTGTTTTCATTTCTTAGTATAAACCTAAGCACACCTGTGGTTAATGAATGTACAGTGTTTCAACTGAATTGGTCAGAAGGTGTTGTGATTATGGTCATTAATATTTGTCACCCCTTTTCTAAATCACAATTATTCACTCCTGTGTGCAAAAAATGACGAAAATTCAGATTTTTTGACACAATGCATGCACTTTTTGAAGTCTGCAAAAACTGATTTATGTATCAATTGGTGTATTGATTTTACAGTTACATTTTTCCATTCAATTGATCAAAAATCATTCTGTGGATAAAGGCATCCAATCAGAACAGGCTAGAAAATGACAGAAACTTCTTAAACCAAAAGCCCCCATTTCAAAATTATTACAAGAAATTCCACAGTTGTTGAATAAAGAGAAAGGCTGACATTATTTAGTTGAAGTGTTGAAATGAATGACATACATTGTAAAGATGCTTTTAGTGAAAAAATGTCCATTTGATTATCGTAAGATTTGATTAAACTTTGCATTAAAAAATGGCTGTTTGATCAATCAAAACCATAAAAAATTGAAAAAAAAAACTAAATAATTGTAACATTGTAGGCTTGAATATTTTGCAAAACTGGTGAATAAATGCACTTAGACTTTACTTCTCAACATGCACAGCACATGTTTAGGGACAGATTCTGCCCAGCTCTTGCTTTCCATTTTACGACCTTGACTGGAGCAACGTTTCATTTTCTTTGATTGTCCAGGCAAACGATGTGTGGGATTTCAAGTGTTCCACTTGTCGCTGTGTGCAAGGTGTCCCAGTGTGCCAAATCAAGATGTGCCCCGCACTCAAGTGCAGTAAGGTATGTCACCTGCTTATTGAGATGAAGCCGATGTAATTATGAAAACTGTTCAGAATATTCCAACAATTTTTTTATTAACCAGTAGTGAAGACAAAGGAATGGGGTATGGGCATCGCCAGGAATTTACGATGGAGGGAATAAAGCTCTCATCGGCATAAAAGATCAATTTCTAGGTACATGTATACTCAAAGAAATCAATGATTTTCATTCCGTTTGTCTCCCCTTTATTGATTTAATTTTTTTTTAATTCTGTTATTTGTTTCTGCTTCCTTTTTATAAATTTTTCAATTGTACTTAAGAGGCAAGCATCCCCCCACCCACTGACACCCACTGCAGGGGAAAGGCTGTAGCACTTTAACCGTTGTGCTAAAGGCACACTAAAAGAGTGTGTTGACAGGACCATCTGGTCTGGTCTTAATAGCTGCTCATGAAAAGCAAACTAGAAACAGGCTCGGCTTGCTCTCTGCTATCGAAGTAGTGCTGGACAATCAGTGACTAGGAAGGAAAGTCTTGAGATCTACCATATTAACACGGAAGCTTGTCAGATCAAAATCACCTTGCCATTTGATTCATTTCTTGCCCTAATTACAATACAGGATGAGTACGAGTATAAAGCGCCAGGAGCTTGCTGTCCACAGTGCCTGCCAGGTCAGTTCATCAGAGATGAAAAATGCACCTGTACTTTTCATTATATTGCATGTGATGACTTTATGTGTTTGTAATATTGTATGTGATGGATTGTAATGTATGGATTACCGTCAAGAAAGTTGCGGATTTTATCACTGTGAGGGACTCACTGATAAACGTGCCTGATTAGGAATGCCCATTCTTGTACGGTCCCCTCGACTCTAAAAGGAGCAGAATAACCCGGCCATTTTTTTCCAGTATCATTATAATTCCAATATCATTATAATTTTCACCACACCTGGTCTTCAGGAGCTCTTCTAGTAATGTCCTGCAATCATTTTGGCATTCATTTTGTGCAGACCAGTCATTACGTTCTCATGGATCGCCTATTTCTCTGCGCCAAGTCTGCCAAAAATGTCGTCATTTCCTACTTACATGCTCAATTCAAGGAGGATGACACGATTGAGGCCGTGAACTTCAAATGACCACAACAAACCCTAACGTCAGTAACTTGATTAAATTTTTTTTTTTAAATCAGCCTCTAAGAACTGTACCATCACGCGAGACGGCGGGCACATCACCTACGACTTCAACCGGTACGAGCACCATGGCAACTGCCGCTACGTGCTGAGCCAGGACTGCACGGGGAGCCAGTTCAGCGTGGAGGTGCAGTACGAGGCCACCAAGAAGAAGATCAAGAAGTGGGCTGTGTGGCTGCGATTGGATTGTGTGGAGGTGGAGATTGCCTATGATGGCTCAGTCAAGGTGTGCAATGGGACACCGTGGAGGCGTCTCTGTCTCCATCTCTAGCTTTAAATTTGTTTTAAATGTTTGCCCTTGTATTTCACCACAGTTTTCTAGAAGGATAACTTTTGTAAACGCAGCCTGAAAACTCAACTCTTGAGAAAATATATATTCTAAACTTTTGTGAAATTTTTGAAAATCTACTGTCTAATGCCTTAGAAATTGACTTCGCCGAATTGTCATCAGACAGCATTGTCCATTTTACTCAAAAACAGAAATTTGAAAAAGTTATGATTTTGAGTGAAATTTTACTCGCCTTAAAATGGTGACAAATGTATGAACATTCCACAAGCATTGACCTCAGATGTGGCACAATTAGTGTGTCTAGCAGGAGATGAAGCGAGCTGAAATGTCTCAGCTTTGGGGACTGAATCTTTTAAAACGGAAGGCCAACTAGAATGGCCCTTCAGACAAGATGTTTGAGCATTTTAACAAGGTGGGTTGTCAATCAGAATGAGATTTATAGATACTGACAAAATCTGTTCAGTATGCCAAGATCTTATTGTACATGTGGAAGCAGCCTGAAGGGTATTCAATTTTGGAAACATTTGGGTCAGGTTACTGGTGTTCCGGTGGAACTGCCATACCTCCATGCCGAGCCAATGAATGTCATGATCGCTCAGACCAACTCGTCAGGTGTGGACGGCATCGCTGGGAGCAGCATCGAGATCCAGACAGACCGCGGCGTGATCGTCAGCTGGTCCCAGCTGGGCGCCATACAGGTCACAGCGCCTGGCACGTACGCCGGCCAGCTCTGCGGCCTTTGTGGCAACATGAACGGCAACCGGAAGGATGACCGCACCACGAGGCAGTTCCTGCCGGCGCGCTCCGCCCGGGAGTTCACCCACAGCTGGAAGGTGGACGGCTACCGCTACTGCACCGTGCCCAAGGTCAGGAGTAAGAGCCGGCTGGCCTTTGGCGCCATCTCCACCGACAGACTGGCGGCCTGTGCGGGGCTCAACTTCAATTTCCTGAGGGACATCAGGAAGAAGTGCAGCATCTTCAGGCGCAGATCATTCCAGGTGAGAACTTTCACCATTTGAGGCGGATAATTGTGTTACCGTGCTGCGATTGCATGTGTCATAACACATACAGGTGATGTTTGTGCATGTCGAGGCAAATTCTGCATGTCGTATCACATGACATCTGCCCTCCTTCCCAAACTTGAGTTTGTACACACAAACACACACCTTTTGAGGTTGAGCATCTATGGAGCTCTCAAACAGCCCTGGGCCACAGCCAGCAAATATCGCTCCACATCATAGTCATGAAGTTATGAAAAACACAATGCAAACCGTAAGAAATGCATCATAAATCTTGAACAAAATTCCACCAAGGGTCAGCATTCTTACAATCCAACTTTGTATGGGACTGTTGTCATTTGAAAAAGTTTGTATTCTGGCCGATAATTATATTATACCCTTGATAAGTTACATACAGAAATTACGAAACTTTGCTACCCCCCCCAAAAAAAATGTTCCGCATCACCTTCCCCCCTTGAAAAATAGTTCTTGATCTGCCCATGTGAGGGTGTTGTTGCACAATTTCAGGAAGATATTTCATTTTGTATTTTTTTATTGAAATTGGTATTCAGGAATAGAAGTGCAGCCTGAAAAAGTCATGGAATTTTGTAAAAATAACTAGTCATGGAAAAGTCAGGGACGTTTCCAAACACTGTGTGTGATTTCTATTATCAGAAATAAGCGCATAAAATGCTTGATTTTTATTCCCAACTTTAAAAGTCAGAATAATCCAAGAAATTGCATGATTGGGTCATTGGGTCATGGGAAAAGTCATGGAATTTAATTGTCCTTTAGGTGCAGGAACCTTGGAAATGGCAATCACAGACTATGGAAATTGTTAACGCTAAATATTTGTTGCAACAGTACCGTGTACTTGAACAATAAAGCAGTAACAAACAAGAGATACAGTTCAACTCAGTAGTATCTGTCGATATTTGAAAGGCCCATCTTGCTTTCAACCCAGATATGTCACCCGGTGGTCAGCCCCACCAGATACTTCGAATGGTGCATGCAGGATTCCTGCAGCTGTAGCTCCAACGAACCCTGCCACTGTGAAGCTATCACGGCCTACATGTACGAATGCCAGCGCAACAACGTCCCCATCCAGTGGACCTCAAATAACGCATGCAGTGAGTTCAACTTGCAACCTGCATTCAAAAAATTATTCCCAAACAGTCAAAATATAATCAGATCGCTGCATTTCTGCTGAACAGATATTTAACCAGAAGTCTGTTTACCTTTGAAATCTAGAAGTTTCATATTCTTTAATCAGTTAAAATAGTTTGGCCACATTCAGAAATAGTTCGTAATGGAGTAAATAAACAATGCTTTTATCATCTACTTTTCACATGATCCCCCAGACACTGCATTTCAATTGATTTGTTGTTCACCTTTTTGCCTCTATGAGCTTTTCAGTTGAGCCCCTAAATTCACTGATCTGAGAGGTCTGAACCTCACCTTCATAAGCCCCTGACATGTTGAGAGTTTGGCCCCTTCAATCATAAAAGTTACGATATTAATGAAGTTTTGCCTATTGTGGCATTCTAGAATGCTGAGAACGATGTAAAACAGTTAAAAAAGAAGCCCAAAATCATCGTAGGTCCCATTTTGACATGCTCATCCCTTTCATGAAAACATTTATAATGTCCCCCCCCCAAAAAAATCTGTCTCTCTGTGTTTCTTCTCAGGCATCCGATGCCCCGAGGGGATGATCTACGACCATTGTGGCCCCGCCTGCCTCCCGACATGCGAGGACCCCGAGCCCCGTGGGCCTGCCTGCCAGACTTCATCCTGCACACCACGCTGTCAGTGCCCCGCAGGCACTGTACTCCACCAGGACAGCTGCATCCTGCCCCGCTACTGCCCCGCTTTGTCCAAAGAACACTGAAGAATGGCCACGAGGCCACCTGCTTCCACATGAGTTGAAAAGAACTGCTCATGCTTGATAATCAAGTAGCATTGCCTTTTAAATAATTTTGTACAAAATCCGACCGAAAAGTTGATCATTAAAAGCCTTCACTGACTTATCGTTTTGCGTGTTATTTATGCATAGCACTTTGTGACTTTCATGTCTGATTATATGCTGAGATGGACTTTAAAATTGGATGGAAACCTTTCGTTTCTCATACGTTGATCTGAATAATTCACTTGGAGTGTAGCTATAGTCAGTTTCTTCTCACCTTTACAATACCACTGCCCAAGACATACTGTGTCTAATGAGTGGGCTTAGGGCTAGCTTTGCATGATCAACTCATTTATGCATGAAAACTTTGGGGGTGGGGCATCAACGACGGCATATTTGGGGAAGGGGGTGTAAGCAGTTGGGATGAACTCTGGACGAGTTAGCTGTGTGTATCTGTCAATATTTCATTCGTCACTCTGGCATTTTTGAATATTTTTAAGAAAACAACTTCCGTTTTGAAGGTTATGTTCCAGCCAAATAGTTTGCTTGGGGTTTTGTACATTTTCAGATTGGACTGAGATACAGGTGCAAAGGAAGCACTTCTCATATCAGCAGACCAGAAGTCTATGTTATTTCATTTTGTGTTCATTTCCTTGCAGCAAATTTGAATGAATATTAAAACTGTATATGTACAGCCGTACACAAAAACAAGTACAAAGTGAATTTAAAAATTGAAGTGCTGAAGCTTTTATAAAGATGACTTTAAACATGGATGTACTTTATGCATCAGTTTAAAGTAAAGTAAGGCTCCTTTTTGCAGCTGTTTGTATCTAATGAAACCCGTATGAATCAGACAAGGTATATCTGTGCGTGAAATTTACCAAGAAATATTGCTCACACAAAGAAAATAATATCTGAATCTTAAAGGTTTTTTTTCACTTTTTATTATAATTTATTTGTTTCTATTAAAGACATATCAAAATTATATGTGGACATCACTAATTTTTCCCGGCTGTGGTATATCATGCTATCGGAAAGCGACATGTCCTCAAGAGTCGAATTTTAGCAGGAAAAATTTCGAAGCAGTTACTAAGAATAGACAATTTTTCAGACCATTACCATAGGGTTTGTCACAGGTTGTCAAGTAATGTCTGTATATGGAAATCTTTCCAAGAAAAATTCTCCTTGTACAGACTGAAATTGAATAAAAATAAAAAGAATTGGCAATTATCAAACATGTTTTTGCCTTATTATTTTGGAAGATCTGGTCATACAATTGAAAACTAACCGAAGCTTCAAAAGGCACAGCGTGAAAAAGTCGTCGATTTTCATCTCGCCACGATCTTCGCTGGTTGAATCTATAATGAGATGCGCATGGCTGATGCTAATGATGCGGACGCCCATGGATGCTACAGCATAGCTTGCTGGGCTATAAAAACGATGTGAAGACAAACGCCATTTCATGTCGGCGTTCTGGACGGTGCTTGCATCTGACGCTGCATGTGTCTTTGCGAAATATTTCACAGTGCCGGCGTACCTTACGCAGATTTGGGCACTGAGGATTTCTGAGTGGGTCTGCATTTACGGTGTATTTCCTGTTTTTCAGGCCACGATGGTTATTACGGTAAACATTCACGAAGCCGGTAAGTACTCTGGTGCTCTCACCAGGCATAGGCCATAGATTGTAGCTTCAGTTTTAGACAAACAGGTTAATATGCGATAGGTGTGGAAATGTTATTGCGGTGCCCGTCGATTTAACTAACACCCCAAATGAAGTTCTTTGTAGACAGTTTGCTTGTCATCCGATCAAAATCGCGTTCTTAGTCCATTTTCTTCTGGAAACCTTTCTAAGAAAGGGATAGATCCTTCTTTGTCAGTATGCCCGTCTGATTGAGTTGTCTGGTTACGTTAGATATTATATCCTGGTATATTTGACAATTTTAACTGGCGGAAAATTTGTATAATTTCGCAAGTTTATCTGCACGCTGGAGAATATCTTATTTATTTTATACAATTTTTTGGAATTCTTAAGTCAGAATCAGTCCAAGATATTGGTTACAAGATATCCTATTGTTGTAACCCCAAAACCTGGAGCTGTCGCTCATCGGGTTAAAAAATAAAAACATTCAGGCATATTTTTTCACTGAGATGCGAAGCATGTGTATGATCCAAACAGCTTTGCGTTTCAATAGCATGCCTCGGTAGTGTTAAGGAGACACAACGAAAAGATGGAGCCAGCTAGATTCTTTTATTGGAATGGCCAAGGAAGCAAGTATCCTAGCCTATTGGATTCAAGAATCTCCACTAAATGAGTCATCTCTCCAACCTAAACCGCGTCCCAGCGATCAAGCATTGTGCAGCTTACAAGGGAACAAAAGTGTAGGGTTTTTTTTACTAATGCGTTGAGGTACGAGATCGAATCCACCGTTCAGAGTTGACTGTATAGCTATGTACATAAATACTCAACCTTATTTACCCAATTTCATTTATTAACTCGTCAAATGCATTGGCACAGAAGATTTGCTCCCATGATGTTCTTATTGAAAGAGTGAAATTCAAAGAAGGTTATCCAAATGCAAATTTTAAATAGAAAAATGAAAAGACAAAGACAAATAATAGTAATCTCGTTACAATCACAAATAAGCATAATAAAAAAAATAAGGGAGACAGAGTTCGAAATAGAAAATAAACCATTGAGTTACCACGTTTTTAAACTGTAAGTGAAGATTCTGACTTCCAAATAATTGCAGTTTCTGTCTTACGTCACGTTTCATCCTTGTCTGTTTAATTTCTTTGGAATATACGATTTTACTATAGATTATTTTAAGATTACATATGTTGCGTGCATATTTTACTGTAGAGATTCTTAATGTTATTCTATGCTTTTCTAAATAATTATATCAACGAACGTCCCTTGCCACATGACACTATGCCCCTTGTGCCTTTCCGTATTCTAATGATCCATGTAATAATATAATTCATTTTGTTGCCTCCTTAATGCATATCCGTTGCCCGGCAACAGCGTTTAATGGCGACTACCGGCAACTGAACATCGCTCTTGACAACGGTCAGGTAGGGACGCGGAGTTTGCTAAGATAGATTTTTATATGAGCTATATTTATACAGATCTAATGATACACTCATCTCAAGGATGTAGTTTTACACATTCCTCAGCAAAGAAGCCAGATGTTCTGTCGTCACATCTAACATTAATTTTTATACATTGATCGCACAATCTTTCGTCATTTCGTTTGTATCTATTCATGGCCAACTGTCAAAAAAATGCTACGGTGTCATTTGACCTACTTAACTGTCACAAATTAATTACCTGATCCTTCATCGAGTCCACTTAGGGTCCCCAAAGAAAAGAAACGTTCCACTGAAATAGCCTAGAGTCCAGTGGCGTATTCTCATCTTGGGTCCGGTGGGGGGGGCGCAAAATGGAATTTCCTAAATCTGACTATCCATTTTTTTCAGCAGTGATAGAATCTGCTAAACCACCATCCCATACAAGGTGTAGTGCTGTTTCTAGGATGATATAGCTTTCAATTCCCAAAATATAAATAGAATGAGCAGCATGTCTCCAGGGTCAAATGGTTGTTCCCCCTCCACCGATACAAGGGTCAAGAACAACTCAGTCAAACTTCACAGTAATAAAACTAATTTAGCATTACACCGCGTCGTCAGCAATTTCAAATGTTGGTAAATGTAAAAAGAGTACAAGCCTTTCTTATTTATAAAACTTTAAACGGTATGCAGCGGGCAAATTTAAGTTAGTACGATGAAGAATAATCATTCTAGAAGTATATCTTTCTCCTGGTTATCGTTATATTGTAAATATGTTTATTTACCCCAGATATATTTCACTTGATCAAGTCTGGTTACATATTGATTTACTTAATTAACCAACGCTGTAAGAGTGTTTTCCTGATGGGATTGTAATATAGCGCTCGTTCCGTATGTATAATTTTTGTGCTAAATATGTATCCCGTATAGTTTCACTGTGACTATAAGAGGACAGGGCTTGGAATTTTGCAAACTGTGCGTCCCTTTTATGTCTTGAGTTAGTTTTAAGTCAAGGCGTGCGTGGCATCCAATCACGGATGCTAAGCTGCTAACACCGAGCGCTAGTTGCGCAGCTTTGCCACCGACCACCGACCTGTAATATCATCCGGGGTACCACGTGCGCCTTGAACGTAGGCTAGTCTTGAGTAAGATATCAATGCATCATCAATTTAGTGCACATCAATGCATCATCAACATGCTACAACCATATGATCATTCAGAAAAACAGTGACTGTGCACAGACGAGGGATTGGTACGCGGGTAACTTTTATCATCAAAGAGATTTTTCCCTTATTAAGGGTTGAAAAACGTAGATTCACAAAACGTAGGCCTAATATTTACGTCATTGAAAGGTCGAGATCGGAAAGGTGCATTCAGCTTCGGATTTAAAGCCAAAATGCCTGTTTTTCATGAGTAATAATATTATGTACATGTTAAGTATTCTTACATATTTGGTTGGGTCTCTGCCTGTCTAAATTTCTCATGTAAGTAGGCAGCTATTTAAACAAGCGTTGCAAAATTATCGTTAAGCTTCCATTAATTAAAAGTCGAATTGTAAAAGCCGAATCTGATTCTTTTGTCTTACGTACGTGCATGCTACAGGTGTTAATAATCAGGCCCAATAATTACTGTTTTGCGCTATTTTTTGCTAGAGTTGAAGGCCTGTTCATACTCCGCTCGAAAGTAACCGTCAGATCAAATATTCGCGTTGAGAATTCGTGGAAGTTGAAAACATTTCAACTTAAGCGACGTCAAATTCGCTTCGCTTTCGCATTAACGCAAAGTACGAACCGGACAATTAGCAAGAATAGGTAAGGCTTTGGAAACGTGTTTTCCAGAGTGTTAAATGCAAATCTGAAAATTGAAAGTGCCATATTTTTCCATGTCGTGTTCACGCCTGTAAGGCCATGTAGGTGTGTCTCACTCCGTGTCCCCTGTCTCTTGGCCCTCTGTCGAGGCCACTATTTAAAGACTGTTCGTACGTCGGGGCTGGTTTGTCTCTACGGATCTCTGAGGAATCCTCCTCGAAATTGAACGGCACTCGCTGTGTGATACCTGACGGACGTACCCCCTCTAGCGTTGTTGGAGCCTCGCTTGGGATCGCCCGTGTCTCTTCGGAAGGGCGTGGGATGTCTGGTAAGGAGGAATAAATGCTGTCAACGACATTGCGTTGATGTCGTTGCGCACCCTGTAGCGTTCCACTACGTACATTGAAGCGCATCCCAGCTGCATGGGTAAAGTTCTTTCTTCGGCACCTGCGGCTACAATTAAAGAAAAAATATGCATTATAAATTTTGGTTCACAATTTGTGAAATATTAGCCGTGGAAGGTTCTGGAGGACCGCAACAAGATGCAAGACATCATAAACGGAGCAGTGGAAGAAACCAACAAGCGACTTAAAATGTGACAAATCCACATACCGGACACACTGGACGGCGTAACACGTTGCCAGCAGTGCCACAATAACAGACAGAACGGAACAACACACAACGAGCACAACATTGGCGTCGGTGGTAAACGGTTTGCTTGGGGCGCCCTCATACGGGTTGCCAAGAGTGTCTCCATCTGATTCGACCCACTTGGTGACCAAGGCTGCTAGGATAATAATATTAGAAATTGACATTGAATTCCCAATTAATTTGGATTCTAATGACACACATTGATTACATGTATGTACATGTACATTGTGCGACTCGAATTCGTGTTGTGAGTAATGATTCTGCAGGTGATTGCGACCTCATTTTTTAGGTTAATTTATTATTACGTGTATTATCTTTTTCTTTTGTTTCATTTTGTTACTGAAGCGCATACCCAGTGTGTTTGCAACTGCTGCTGTTGTTAAACTTTGTGTTGTCGATATCCTAGTCGATGCGTCTACGTCGATGCCACCACCTTCTGATCTTGGTGTGGTTGCTCCGGCAGCGGGCGTACAACTAAGCGACTCGAGAAGCACGCCGGCTGGATATGCACTGACTATGTTACTTCCGACGTAAGTCAGGACCACTGACGAGAAATGGGTTCCGGTTGGCGAGGCACCTACGGCCCACAAGTCGTCCCTCAGCACTGGGTCCGACCACTCAATGGCACAGTATCGATGGGTTTCATCCTGGAGACGTCCAGGGGCGTCCGGTAGAATCAATGCCACCTCAAGACCGTTGATCGGGATGTCGGACTCACCGTCGCATGGGTAGACAATGGTAAGGGGCGAGGACATGGCGATGTTGGCAAGGCCATTTTTGGCTGTTTGTACAACCGCGTTGCTGTGACTTACTCGCTGGTACACGGCCTCAGAGGCATACTGCTCTACAGGAATACACAGCACACAGGCTGACGACTTTGGGCTGGCAATGTACTGCACGACCAGTACCGCTCTGCTGGAAGTTAACAACACGGCTTTCTTGTCGTACATACTGTAATCATACCATCTTGGAGTGCCTGGGGTTACCTGGCTCAAGTGGTTGTCCTGGAACGTCAGCGTTGTATTCTGGTGTGGGGCTAGGATCCTCCAGGTGAAGATGGAACTGCTTGGACCCCAGTGGGCAAGGACGAACCTGCGGCCCCATGTTGCGACAGGAGGCAGCTGCTCTACCAGATAGAAACAGTAGTTGAAAAACCCTGTAACATCAGAGCAGTCGTTTCCAGCCACCAGTGACACCGGATGGGAAGACGTGACCTTGGAGCCTGTCAAGTCATTCATGCTCCTTATTTGGGCTGACTCAGCCCGGTTTAGCACAAATTGGACGCGTTCCCCAGCACGGCGTTGTCTATTGTTGAATGTTGCCGACGCGCTGAGTTCTACTATCACTTGCGTGTCGTCGCGTGTTGCAGTGACGACAAACTGGGAATAGTGTCGGGCGTCTTGATTCCCGCCATACATTGTCGAGTGAGTCTGGAACGTCAGAACAAAGTAATCTGTCCCTAAGCCATCGGTTGGAATCGCTAAAAAGCCTTCGGTGTGGAAACGGGGACCGTGTTGCTCCAGGAGGCACTTCACGCTGACGTCAGAACTGGCTTTTATGACGACAGCACCGCCAAAGAATCCGGAACCCCTGGCGATTGAATCAACAGTCAGATTGAGCACCATCGACTCGCGAGAGCCAATAGCCACGCTGTGCCTGATGTGGTCGACGGGATGGGAGACATTGACGACTGTCAGTCCAACGGCATCGCTCGTCACTATGACAAACGGGAATAAGTTGTCGGTTATCTCCTCAGCGGGGCTTGGTATGGCGAAGATAAATTCACGGCCTTTGCTGTCTACTGGAGCTCCTTCAAATATAAGAACCAAGGAAATAATAAGCGTTCATGTTTTTTGCCAATTTAAAAACAAACGGAAACTCTACAAGTCATTTTGATTAAACAGACATTAGATGAAACTGTTGATATGACTGTTGAGTGTGACAAATGTATTTGGAATCACACCTAGTGAGTGATCTATCGCCCTGTAAATTTTGTCGAGGTTTTGGCTCCCGCAATTTTTGACGAGTAGTTCAAAAATGTAAAAGAGCCGACGGAAATCTGGCCAAAATTTCTTTTCTAGGATTTCCTGAGAACCAATTTTGTACTGGAAGCCTGCATTTCACCTTTCAAGCAGAACTTGTCTTGGGAATGTAGAACAGAACCTAGCTTTTTTGTGTTGTTCTTCAATTACTGAAGAACAACACAAAAACGATGTAGGTTTTTATATCAAGCGATCCGGAACTCGAAAAATCTGGAACTAGGAAAACAACCGTAGTAAAACGGGAAATAGGGAAACTGCAGAGCCCACAAGTGTCGATACGAACCTTCTCTGCAGCCAGTTCCAGCCGTACCTTCGCCTGTGCCGTACGCGTACCCACCAAACCAGAGCAATACGAACACACTCCACCGCAAAGCCATGTTGGACATGAAATGGAAACAGCTACAAAATGACGCAATTTCTACTTTGTCAGTTCTTTTTCAATATCAGTTGTGTCCTTAAAATAAATGTGCTTGCATGATATTTTACTTTCGACGCTAAAAAATACAAGTATATGTACTATTGTACTGCATTTGGATACGGGACTCTCTGTCAGTACGTGAGCGAGTTGCACTTTGCACGTAATCAGGTTTCGTTACATGGCTGTATTCACTAACTGCAGTGGAAAGAGCTCCAGCCAGTGTTGAATGAGAATGGATGTTTCTGATATGAAGAAAAACGCATACCACCTTTGTACCTAGAGGTTTAGAAGCCTCCAAAGTAATTTATGCGAACCAATTTGCCTTGTATAGGGCATTGTTTGGACGCTTTATTAGATTAAATAAATTTTAATTGGAATCAAAACCCTTTGACCTTAAACAGTTGAGTATGACAACGTTTCCTTTCAAAAGTAAAAATAGCAATCGTTTGTTCTTTTCTTTGTCCTGAAATGAGTCGTTTTTAGTTTTACCTTCGGCAAAATGAGGGCTGCATAATGAATCACTGCACACCTATGTGGCGTGGGTAAAACTTCTGCTCTAGCAATGATTTAAGGTATGCACTGTGTAGTTTGTTCGTAGGCACAAGCTGATATGGTTCCAACATCATCAATAATATTCACGAGAGAGCAAAGACGCATCGTCCAAGTCTTAATATTTGAGAGAGAAAAAAGGCCACGGTGATACCTTGGGACAGCAGTCATGCAACCTCATTATGGGTGGAGACTGGCAGTTCCTGCAACCACTCAGCCTAGTCATAAGGCCTCTGGTGCTGGACCGAGTTACGAATTTGAAAGTTTGACGCTTGCGCCCGTTTTATGGGGGTAATGTTAACAACATGTTTGAAAAAAAGAAATATCGGTTCTGGGTCAAATTCTACGAAACCAATGGAATAAGGCCTTGGTGAAGATATATAGGCCTATTATGTGCAAGAAGAAAGGGAAGTTTGTGAAGGAAAGTGTTTTCGGACCTAGTAAATAACCCGTCAGACTTGTCCTAGTTTCGACAGAGGTGTCGGGCCTATGTGATTCACGCGGATCATGAGGGACTGCGATCAGTGATCAGACGTTGGTTCACTGAAGCCAGAATCCGCCTAATGAATGGAGTGAACCAAATAGCCTTGTAGATTTGCTATAACAAGCAATTGAAGTTTCAAACCCCCCCCACCTCCGGGTGCAGGCTATTTCCATAAATATACTGATCCGACAATGAATGATCAGGAGAAGGGTAGCAGTGGTGTATCAAAGGGGAGGGAACCAGTTTCCCTCCCCGCTCAGATATTTTGTCAATTCCTATTATTATTGATTTGATTTACAAGAAGCTGTAAGTGTCGCATTTTAGAAATGGAATTAATACCTTTCTTTGGTGGTGGGGGAGAGGATTCTCGTGTAGATGAAATATGTGGACGGGCATTTTCAGAACAAATATCCCCTAGCCCAAGTTTATACGCCAATAGCGGGCAGCATATACACCGCCTCCAGAAAACAGTGTACATAATTTTACCTTCTTGTATGTTCGACTGCACCCGTCATGCTTCGCCTCTTTCTTTGGAAAGTTAAAATATGTGGAGACGTTCCACATAACCTCATATAATCTGAAATAAATGAAACGAAATAAGAAAACTGGCTATAATTATTTTTTATCCTTCCTCATCACATCAGGCACACTATTTGAGAAACCTTGGCGGTTCTTTCTGTTTATCAAAACATTACCCCGTTGTTGACACCTACTAGTCTGTTGCTTTTTTGTCTGTTCAGAGCCCCTGTGAGAAGGACAACACAGGCACGTCTACCATGCACAAGGCGGCCGCTAACGGACATCTGGAGTGTCTACAGCTGCTTTCCCAGCGCGGCGGTGAGTTGACCCAGCCGGACATCACCGGCTGCACGCCGCTGCACGCCGCGGCCAGGAACGGTCACCTCAGTGAGTATGGATTCTCTTGGCTAAAATTTGGCTGTCCGGCTTGTGGCTACGGTCCTCATTGTATCCAGCATCCAGTAAATGGAAAGTGAAAAGAGGAAATAAAAGCACTGCATGATGATGGGCTGAACAGGAAAGGGAAGTCAGAAAAACTCACATAGTGTGCTTTTTGTGCACTTCTCCATTTGGCCTCGCCGATCGATTACGTTAAAAAAAAAAAATTCTCACTAGACCATCCCGGTTAAATTTCTTTACTTCCCCTATACATGTATATTCTCGGCAATCCCCTTTTTATAACGACAACTTAAACAGGGTGACGATTGTAATTGGAACTGTCACAATGATGGTAATTACAAGCATCAGAATTATCCTAAAAGTCGCAGTTATCAGGATCAATGATGAACACGTGCAAGTCATATACTGCCGAGTGGTCGTAACATCATACGTGAAAAGTCTAATATTATGTACGGGCCTGATTAGTTTAGTGGTAAAAGTGCATATCCCTGGCACATTTGTGACTCAACTACAACCATAAACCACTCAGATGATCAGTTAAACGAGGAGCGGAGCATGGGGGGAAATCTCCGATAAAGGAACAAAGATAAACGAATATTACTCAGGTATAAGGTTGATGTCAATAGTATTTTGTTAATAGCGTAAATTAGTCAGCAGAAACTGCCGGAAGGAGGACCTAAAGCACTAGATACATGTCCAAACACCTTTGCATTTATTAACGGAAGATGTAATCGAGAGTGGATCCAAGACAACATTGGGGGGGGGCTATATGAGGAGGAGGAAAGTATTTCGAAATTTCTATTTGTAACTTTTTGTGGTCTTTGTCACCGCATGTTGCCGAAGGTGTGAGGCTAAATTTTGGGGCTTTTATACGCTTTAGGAAGGAAGGAAATGGAAGAGTCCCCCTATAGTCTTTCTATCACCTTTTTTTCCCATTTGAAATGTTCCTTTTGAGAGGTGGCTTCAATCTATTGCCCCCGGATTGGCCAGGAGTCAAAGTTTACAACATCAGCCAGTGCCGTCAAAATGTCATCCCGCGTTCACCCACTTTTCACTTTCCTCTTTCAATTCTCTCGTTATGCTATTGTGAATTTCAACTCCTCACTCGCCGTTTTCATCATGCAGAGACCGTGAAGTGGCTTGTGGAGGCCGGCATTGACATAAACTTGCAGTCCCAAAAGGGGAAGACAGCAAGGGACGTGGCCAAAGCAGCCGGCTACTTCGAGGTGGCCAAATTCCTCAAAGAGGCCGGTAAGAAGAAATCACTATTTTTCACTTCAAAACTTACATTACTCTCTAAGTTTGTTCTTTCTGATGGGAGCAACTCTTGCAGAAACAAGCTACAATTATCTTTTTTCTGTCCGTAGGACGAGAGAAATTTGATTGGGAGAAAGCCGACAAATATGGAAAGTTGAACTTCGTGACCCGCTAAGCAGTATGCCATCAGCGCGGCCCTAGCTGTTATGCCGTCATTTCAAGTAAACTGTTCATGTTGGGTAGGATTGCTACACGGGAACAACTGTTGATCACCTTGTTTGCACTTTTCGGTGCTTTTCGATAACCAAGCAATAACAGTCAGAACCAAAGAACGGGTCGGTAATGGTGTCAGCCCTCGAACAAACTCTTGAGTTGCCCATACACAAATGGAAAAATCAGGAAGGTCTGGAATTTTAGGGGGGAAATGTATAAATAACAGAGATCAGTGGTTGCCCTCCACCGTGACTATCACAAATGCTCATTACGCGCACACATTTTACTGCTTTGGTTTCGGTCAGGTAAGGGTAGCACAAGATTTTAAGCCCAGTACAAGATACTCGCCTATAATGATTGCAGGCCTAGACATAATGTCCTGGAAATAGCATAGGAACCTGTCCGGTAAATTTTCCACGTAGGCCCTATATCGGTTCAGTATCACGTATGTGTATTCACCACACCGCGCACAAAGCAGCTGAAGTATAATTATACAGGCTTCATAATTCAGTAACCCCGCCTTTTACATGCTGAATATACATGAATTTAGGATTTCCGGGAACTTGCAGAATTGAATTTTGTCCGAAATGACTTTGTCTGTGTGGGATGTTTTATCCCCCCTTTGTGACTGGCGAGCTCTATGACGTTGTGGAATCCTGCCCAGTAAAAAAAAAAATGGGTGCAAATTTCGATTGGGTTGCATGGGGCAACCTCGACCTGGTGACGCGCCGTGCGTGTGGCGTGTACCAAAGACTCTTGGGACGAGGTTGTGCCAGTATGATGTATGCTACTCGAACAGATCCTATGAATTCGCTTTATTTTGGGATCAAGGACGGTGAGAGTGGAGAAGAAAGGGAAACCGGTGGAGCTATGAGTCAAAATTAGTTGTATGGGAAAATTGGCAGTTTCGATATCGATTTTATTTTTTGTTACATCAGTTTTGGAAAATATTTACGGTTGCTGTTTTATCAATAGTTGATTCAGTGTTAAACATCATTTAATTTATACATCCGAGTCCGCTCAAAGCCGAACCTTTTCTTGTATTCTGTGTGTAATGAAATCCCTCAGAAACACAACAGGTGCATTTTGGACACTAAAATAAACATACTATGCAGGGTTCTCACAAGAAAATATACCATGCAGGGTTCTCACAAGAAAATATACTATTTCTTCCCGTGATATCAGAGTAGAAAATATTGTACTGAGCAGAGTCTTAAATCTGTATCAAAAGAGCTTCAGTGGTTGAAAAGCATGTAAGTAAAATAAAGATGTATCTGCATTTAAAGAAAGAGATTCTGAAAGGTTGTTTTGGAATATCTTTTCAGTGCAAGTAAAAAGCACGCCATCAAGGAGTCGCCGGTTGTAGATTCTGGATTTATGTAACTCACAAAATATCCTCATAATTATGCAATAATATTTGCAGTCCACTCGAGAACGACGGCTGTTACATGTCTGCTAATAATGTGTCTCTTAAGTTAAAATGTACACTACGCACCACATTTTCGTCACCTCTTGAACTGCGTGTGATTTGATCGTTGCCGTACCCTAAAACGTGGCGCGGCCCCAAATGTGGCGCACTTGGAGTTTTCGTCTGTAGTTTCTCTTTCGTCTCTACTTCAGATTTCATTATAAGTGAAACTCCATCCAACTCCAAATATTCTGATTCAAATATCTCGATTTTATTCACCCGCTACAAAAGTCCGATGAAATTTTATTTTGGCTCGATTTCCTGATTTTTTTTTCTGAAGTGCCAAATAAACTCTTTTAAAATGCTCCCAAAATGCAAACAGAATTTTCTAACAGTCTTGTGGTTAGGTGTCTCAGTGGAGGTAATAAAAATTTAGTATAATCTATTAATTTTAAAAAAGTTTTTAATGTTTACGTGGGGTGAGTTTTTTCTTCCAGTGCGTCACGATAGGGAACACTCAGCTGAATTCTTTCCCAATTTCCGGACGTCGCCGTCTCTGAGTTTCGGACCAAATTCCACGACACTGAAATTGTTCACAAAGATTGAACAGCAGGCATTATGAAGTCTATAGTAGGCCCTAGCTGCATTCAACTAAATGAATTTGAATTTTTTTTCAACAAGAGTTTTGGCAACACTGTATGAGAAAACCCAAGTGAAAGTTGAAGTGTGCCACTTTGAATATGGTTGCTGACAATGTTTAATAGAAACAACCTCAACAGAATCCAAAAAGCACACATTAAAAAAGCGGTAGAATCGTGACAAGTCTTAATGTAGCAGTGAATCAATCTGTGACAATCTGCGGGTGATTCACAATAGCGCACCTCCGACAGTTTGCAATGCGTTGGCTAACGCGGGAAATCTGTCGACCCCATTGATCTCCATTATCTTTCCAAACATTGGGTCGACAGATTCTGTGCATTGCGAATGGTCAACGCGTTGCAAACTCTTGGAGGCGCGCTATTGTGAAACGCCCGTATTATACAAAAAAAGATATAATGGTGTATAATGCGTAATTTGACCCCGTTTTGACTTGAGGATCATGCGTCCTCATAGTGGATCAGATCAGTGACCCCGACGGAGTTCATGAAAGAGGTTGTGTGACTCTGGTAACATGATACACGAGCGCGAGTAAGGTAAATGTAGTGCGTCTTGATCCCGTATACCACGATTGTTTAACAGACTGATGTTTCAGAAAGACACAGGATAAATTGAAGAACAAAGTGTTGGTATCAACTTGTATTTGCAGGCAGAATATTTTTAATAAAACCAAAGTAATTACGTAAAATTGAGTTAGTGATGAATATTTATAATATATAAAAGTATTTAGAATCAGGTGGTACTATAATTAATGAGCATAGTTAACAGAACTCTCAAAACAATACTTTCAAGGGTGTTTATTAAAGAACTGTAAATTCAAGGAAAGGTCCAAATGATTATGAGTCAATCAGTAACCAGTTTCCTAATGCTTTCGTTATCCTGCAGACCAATGAATCAGTGAAAATGAGTATGCCTTTATGGAACTCAATAATTTTATGTGAATACCATCCAAAAGTAATTTACGTTTGATCCTCAAATACGACATTTTTTTTCGTCAAACCCATACAAAAATATAATCATACAATAAAATAAAACTCTTAATGAGGCTTCAATCGTCCCATGTTACAACTGTCGTCGTTCGTAGGGAGATAATGAACGCTTAAAGGGACCGGTACATAATAAACAATTATGTACATGTATTTACTCCAGGCAAAGAAACACCTGATAGATCTGAATTACAGCAGCTGCTGAGGTATGACTGGTAACACTCTCATTTACAGCGTTTGTTTTAATTGGTCCCAAAGCTGAGTTGAGACCATCTGCATGCCGACTTTTAAAGTGTAACTCCATTTCCTTATATACGGAAACATCAATTTGTCCGATGCAAGGCCTAAGGTTAGAGTATTCACATTCGTTTTCTTGCTAAACGTTTGGAAATCCCTCATTTCATGATCTAGGGACCCAGTTTCGAATATGATTTCAAGGCGTGTGTAAAAAAGTATGAAAAATAAAGCAGTTACAAATAAGGGGTACAAGTATCCCCAACCCATCCGATTTTGCTTGGTAATATTATCATTTTTCGACTCCTCAGACCCTTTAGAATTTTGGAGAGAGATTTTACGTTGCAAATTGTCTCCTTGTCCTTATTGAAGTCCATAACCTAGGTGCTACATAATTCTCTTCATCTCGTCCCGCATCTTGAACTTTTGCACTTTGCCGGATATGGTCAGTGGGAACTGAGACACAAAGTGAATCATCTTTGGGATTTTGAAGTGAGCTATCTGCGGTGGAAGATACCAGAATCGGTATGCTTCATTGATTGGTCAGAACTCTGGTGAACTAAAGCTTAAATATCACTCTGTCTAGACAAATTTTGTCTTGTGGTTTGTCAATTTATATCACTTTACATTCTAATTTATTCTTGCATTACGTTACTGACAGGTTTCACTTACTGTTTTAGAACTTGTGTTGCACTATTTAGTTGCAAAGCGAAACTAAAAACAATTCTCGGATAAACAAAACAAGGAAGCGTATATGTATACTGGGCTTATCCAAGCAAACACACCAACATCAATCCAGCATAATGCCTGACTATCGAAGAGGCCAAGTTAAGCTTGTCAGATCGTGTCGTTTCGTGTGATAACTAAAAAGATACAATACGTCAACATTATCTGGCTGTGGCCACAAATAATACAAGTATATATTGGAAATTGATCAAGCCACAAGGTGGTGATTTGCATAGGCCAGTGCATGTGTTGTCCTAAATCATTGCCGAGTAACTCGATTGTCATCATAATTACAAAGTTCACTGACCTCTCCTTTGCAGAATTGCTTGATTTCTCCTTCCGTTGCTGTTTGTCCTTCCTTCAGCTTCACCCAGGCACACACAATCTCACCAAGACACTCATCTGGAACACCGATTACCTGAAAAAAAAACAAACACTTTGCAAGCCATTCGGCCTGTATTAGACCCATCAGCACTGCAGATTGGATGTTTGGAGGGGGTCGCACGTCTCCCACAATCGGCCGCTTGTATTCAGGAGGCAACATGACGGTCCTCATTTCAGCACGTTACGAAAGAGATATATCCTCTCGTTTTCCTCTTCTTTTTAATTACAAACTTGTGCAACCTTCTCGCTCCAAGTGTGCTCATTGTGAAATACTCTAACTAAATGAAGGTGCAACACGACATTTCCAGGTAAAGACTGTTAATTGATACCTGGACATCGTTGATTTTGGGGTGTATGTACAGAAAGTTCTCGATCTCCACTGGATAGATGTTCTCCCCTCCTCTAATGATGACGTCTTTGCTGCGTCCCACAATGGACACATAGCCCTCGTCATTCATCACAGCAATATCCCTGGAGAAGAAAAAAGTCCCGACTATAGCTACGCCAATAAGGAGAGGTGACCACATGGAGTGCACGATAACAGATACACCGGTTAGATAGGACAGGCACTCACCCTGTGTGGAACCATCTCACGGCATCGATAACTTCATCAGTCTTCTCCTTGTTATTCCAGTAGCCGATCATGGTGGTGTATCCTCGACTGCAGAGCTCACCGGACATGTTGCGTGGCACGATTTCCCCAGATTGCACATCGATAATCTTCAACTGTTACAAAAAATGCAGCGTCCATGAGTAAGTAATTCAAGTAAGCAAATGGACTTTCACATAAAAGTTAAACTCCACTCTTATATTTTCATTCTTATGTTCACGGTGGAGCCGAATGCTCTTAATAAATGTGTGAAGCGCTGAGTACTACCACCTAAAACTCACATTGGTCGCGTCATTTATTGTTGATATACCCTTGCGAATATCAAACAATGAAAAGTCGGGTAGAATGAAGTTCACGGAACATTGAAAAGAGGATTCCTAAAAATGATTAAATATTTCAGAAAAATAATTAAATACTTCAGTCACCGTAGATCTCCGCCTTTAATATACCATGAGCTTCATACTTATAACTGACGTCTTTAAAACAAATCAAGGAAGGATTATCCTTACCTCAGTATGGGGCTGCTTTCCCCACAGTGCCAACCCTCTTATCGACAGGATCATCCCGTCGAGTTTGACAGATAATTGGAGATACCTCTGTTAAGCCATAGCAGATGTGTAAGCAAGAGTGCAATCGGCTCTAGGCTGTCAGCAAATTCAGCACTCTACATCATCCAACAATGCTCTTTGCTTGAATACTATAGCTAAACCTGCCAAAACTAGCATCCGTGTACATATCACAAGCTTACAGTGATATTCTTCATGTTGAGGCGGGTCATGCACTGTTTCACTGTTTCAACAGGACAAGGCGAAACCACCCAGAATGCCCGTAGAAAGACTTGAAAAGTTACACTCGGGCAGCCTAGGATGATTCAGGTAGTCAATGAACATGGTTGGTGTGCCATAGAGGGATGTACATCTGTGGAACAAACAGAAATAGGCCCACAGACCACCGTGAAGAAGAGGGCGACTGTAGCCACCTCCATTGTGTGCACATTACCGTTTTCTCTCCGAATACAACATGGCCCTTTAAGGATGAAGTTTTTAAGCATGCTTTTACGTCCGAGAATAGGTTGCTATTTAAAAAGATAAACAACAAATTTATAAACCTACCAAACCAGGTGAGAGAAAGAGAGAGAAGAGCCCCAGGAAAGCAGTTTATCTCTCTGCAGAAATCTCTGTTTCATGATTGTCAAGGAAACCAGCTAGTTCTTCAATCATTTCTCCCTGAATGCAATTGGTGAATGCAATTAATTGCCATTCTGAAGGCTAACCTCTCTTCGGAGACTGCCTGGAGGGCTGCCTTGGCGTCAAACCCAGGTGAAGGGAAAACACAAGTAGCCCCATGCACCAGTCCACAGAGCGAGGAACAAACCGTGCCGAAAGTGTGGAACAGTGGCACGGGAACACAAATACGGTGGTGCTATTGCAAACAAGAAGAAAGTAATTTCAACTACATGTGAAACCAAAATTCAAGCACATGTGTACACGTAACTCAACGTAATTGGATGGGAAAGTTTCATTACCACCATGTTTAGCAATCAATCTTTTTTCTGTCATGTTTTGATTTTCTCAAATTGTAATCATGCAAGTTTGCAAAACAAAAATGTGAGAAATCTTTACTTTCAGTTAATTTCCTTTTTTATTAATTTACCTCTTCGTGATAGCCCATCGTATGTCCTACGTTAAATGCATTGTTGATAACATTATGATGCGTCAATGTGGCGCCTTTAGGAAAACCTGTGGTACCCTGTAATTGGAAACAAATAGTTATATGCTGTATTAAACTAACGATTTGTGCTGTAAGAAACAGCTCCCACATTTTCAGAAATGACCGTGTTTGCCACCACCGTTTTTTTCGCTTTAAAGTAAACTTCAGTCATGAAACTCAAATGAGAACTTTTTCTTTTCGACGTGAAATTCAGATGAACGGCAACAAGCATTGCATTAATTCCAAGCAGACGCGATCAATGTCGATGTCCGATCAATAGGCACTGCAGACTCCGGTAAACCAAAGCTGCCTCGTTTTGAATGTGGTTGAAAATGTCTGCTGAAGTGTTTCCCCGCTGACTTCAACGTGCTGCACTACGCTACATCGAGCTCGACCAGTTTGACTACCGGTATCTAGAAGGAATGATGATCAATTCAAGAGCATGGTGAAATGCTGGCAAAAAGTGGCATTTCACCTTTGCTCTCACTCACCGAGGTAAACATTATATTGATGGGCTCATCAAACTGTGTCCTTTTCCCATAGTCGTCCCTCTGTTCCTCCTCAGTGCTGCCGCCCATGTGATACAGGTCATTGAAGTTGAACGTCCCAGGCAAATTGTCCTCGCCCCTGAAGATGACGGATCGTAAAGCTGGAAGTCTGTATTGAGATAAAAGGGTTGTAAAAGTGGCAGAACTGCAGAATCTACAGACTCTAAAATCTGCCCTGTCTTGATTTCCATGCGTAACCCCGTAGTGTGAATAGGCCTAGGTAATTTTATTTTCAGCATAGAATGATGCAATAATAACTGGTACGTTTGGACGCTATTCGTCAATAGAGCTGGAGATACTCACAGGTAAGCTTTAACTTGAAATAATCCTGTCATGTTATACTTTGTTTTGAAACATAAAAAAAATAACTTATATACATACTTCGCACTTTTGAGTTGTCCTGGCTTGTCATTTTCAAGTTCGGGACAGACTTCGCGAAGCATTGCATAGTAGTCTAATGTCCGGAAAGTTTTGTCGCATACGACGGCTTTACATTCAGACTAAACATGGAAAAATATGACTTCGAAAGTTATTTGCCTACGTGCACATGAGCAAGGAATTAAATTTGATATAGAAATTTAAATCCCTAAATCTTACTATACTTCAGGAGTACATCCCTGTCAATTGCAAGCCATACTTTCTTTGTACTCATTACTGAAATCGTAACACAAGTAACAGGAGAAATGTTTGAGAGTGGTATCGTTGTACTTAACACATGCATATACGTAGGTCTCATGTCGAGGACCCAGACTCTTGATAATGGAATGTTCAAATTGCATTTTACCGGTATTGGATTAATAGCATCTGAAGGAATGAACCTTGCAAAATAATACAATTTTGCTTTTTAGCTTTACACATTGTTAATCTATCCTCGGTCCATCCCAAAGAATATCCTGCCGGCGTGTGGCAAGGGTCTTGTTTTCCCGTTGCAAAATATACTGTGTCCCGTAAGTTTCATGACAACATGAGCTGCATTTCGTCACCTCTGGAACTGCATGTTATTTGCTGTGACGGTTAATGGAAAAAGCATCAACAGAATTGATCTGCGAACATTTGGAAATCAGTGATCGTAACAAGCCTTGATGCAGCAGTGACCATGACTTATTGACAATCTCTTTATCCGCGACATTCCCCTCGAGAAAAATGCCGGCAGCTCCGCAGCAAAAGAAAATCAATTTCGAGTCTGCGTCAGTGGTGGAAGTATGTTATTCTATTTGAAAGGCCAGGAGTCGGGAGCATACCAGAAGTAGCGTGCAGAAAGGCAAAATGCAAGAGGCTTGGAAATTTAATATCAAAGACAGAAAATTGGGAGTAGTGGCGAATCCAGTGCCCCCTTTAGTTTCGAAATAGATTCTTATTATTTAGGCAGTAAATGACAATAACACCTTCGCTGGATGTTTAACGCCATGTTAGTTCAGCAAAAATCTGCAAAATTCCGAGAGTCTTCAAAAATTGTAAACTATTGTTAGATTTGGGGTGTTTGATTTTAAGAAAGCTACGCCCATTTTTTTCAAACGTATACGTCATAGAGCTATTTCACGGACGCATCAATCAGCTCCGTCATCCACCTTCCTTGAAGGTAACAGATTTGCAGCCTCGAGGAAAAATAACAAAACACAAGACTGATTCAAAATCCTACCATTTTGAGAGCATACTCCAGCTCATGCACTCGGTAGACGGGATTTACGCTGACCATGATGGCACCAATGCGTGACGTGGCAAACTGTGTGAGCACCCATTCTAGAGTTGAAGGCTCCCATATACCAACTCGGTCTCCCTTCTTAATGCCAACAGCTAGAAGTCCAAGCGCAATCTTTTCAGTCTGATACAGGTGTGGAAAGGGAGAAGGAATTCAACAAAATGAATGTTACTCAACTTCAACTCAAACATTTTCAAGTTCCAATCAAAGGATTGACTTGCTCAATTTTTGCCTACTAGGCCCTCTATATACAAAATGATGTGCATGTACGTATTTTTATGACTGTGTATGTCGGATTGACAGAATCCATACAGTTTCACGATATTGTTAACACTTGGCTTCAAACATTATGATAACTATCAATGAGTCTTATTGCTGTGCAAAGTAAAACAAACTCAACAGAACACAATAAAGTGGCTTTGCAGTGAAAGCGCATTTGGCATGTGACACGGCGTCACCGTTACCGATTTCAAGTTTTGGTTCTTCCGTAGCAGTTCTATGCACGCAGGATCCCCGTTTATTCCTTAATGGACCGTTCCATAGTTTTTATCTGCAAGGTTCAAGGTACAAGGTGGTGGCATCTTTTCGCCAAATTCCGGCCATTCAGAGGCCCAACACTGAATTGCATAATCAACCAAAAATAAACCAGCCTTTGATGACTTTGTTTTACTAAAAGGTTAGGCTGGTAAAAAAACACTCCCTTTGAAATGTTTTTAGAATATGTCATTTTGAAAAACAAATCCTGTACTGTAGCGACAGCTATGAAGAAAGTTATACAACGATATATACAACTGCGCATGTGTACTCTTTCCTGCAAACACTAGGCACCAAAAAAAGTTTGATCTCTCCAAATACAGTTCGACGTTCAAAACACGAACCACGTGTGTTACTGACGAAATTTATCGGGAGCACATTCTCACCTCCTCTCGAAAGTCTTCGAAGGTTCTTCGTATTCCATCTCTGAGGAACACATGCGCGTCCCTGTCAGGGAATTTCTCAGTTGTTTCATCCATGACCTGCCCAATGGTCTTGCCAATTAGTGAGGTGAAACCCACATTGTGGAAGTAGCTTAACCTAATATTGGAGCTTACGGAGCTTCAATAAACGACAGATTAATTTGAGAAAAAAGTCAACTTCAACAAGTATGGGTGACAAAATTCATGATTGTTAAAAGTCTTGGCTGCCTTTGATTTGTTTTGAATATGCATGCATGATTATGCAATCTGCACTTAACCTGCTTTGCATTTAATCGAAAATCTTTCTTCATTTCTGAAACTCCCTCGGGGTTCGATCGTCAGTAGCCGCGCACGTCAATTCTTACGGTGCAGAAGGAACCACTCCATTTAAAGAAAAAAATGACACATGAATTGCAGACAATGTAGAGAGTGGTATCACGCCTTCGTGTTCAATATCAATATGAATTTGGTGCATGAGAGACGCCCTACAAGGCCGTTAATGTTACCGTGTAATTCGACCACCAGAGTTAAAAGCCATTACCGCGGTGGCACAACGCTCGTGGACAGGATACGCGCGCGTTACATGCCTCCTCGACCAATAGGGTGTCGTGATTTGCCAAATGCACGCGCGCGTCAAGTTGAAGAATGTGCGTGTGAGTGCGGTGCCACCGCAGTTATGGCGTCCAATCGGATTAGTGTATACATGCGGCAAAGAGCAAGTGCCGATCGGTAATTCAATGTGGCTGCCACGCCACCTCATGGTTGGATCGACAAATGCTGACCCTACCTGCTCCAGAAGCGTTGAAGTAAAGCATCTGGTCGTCTCCGTTGAAGCCTTACATGTCGGCATACGAAGCTTCTCAGAGTAATCTCTTTCAGTACACTTTGAGTCCATACACCGCTCAGTCCAAACCTCCAAACCATTCGCATTGCACACACCATCTTGTGGATTTTGGGACTTTTAATTAATCAACAAAAGCAAACTTGACATCTATAATCATGCCGTCGCTTCAACCAACAACATAGAACCCTACGCAAAGCTAGCTATCGCAGGTTTTTTCAGTGACTAGTATAGTGTTGAAAAGGCTGGTTTGCATGATTTTTCGCTTACTATTTCACGGAGTTAGGCAGCGCTAGTGGTCAGTGTAAAAAACTCAAGTTAAATAGCCTTGATGGCAATTTGAAGTCGTTAGAATGGTAGTCGTGTTTTGTCCGTGAACTTTAGTCAAAGTGTATCGGCGTGGTAATGGTTTTGACATAATCGGCTAAGTTTTGCGAGTTAGTGACAAGACCAACATCCATGCACAAAGTTAGAATGGTGTGTTATGCACAACGTGGATGGCAGTGATCGTTGCGCGTGGGAATCAAATTTGTTAGCGACTTGGAAGCAAGTCTACATGTCCATATTTGATGACTTTTACGAGTATTCCATTTTCAAGGTGAGGGGAGCCAAGTTTTTCGTGTGTGCTCCTTCCGAATTTAGCCTCATCATACAACGGAGCCAGCAATGCATTTGCGCGCCCTCGCACGTTGTCTCAATTAACCTTGCTTCAAGGTCAGAGCGAACAAAATCCAGAAAGTTGTCGGGAACCATCTGGAACTAATAAATAAAAGTAAACCCAGGAACCTGTGTTATCAAAGAACGTCTAACTTGATAAAAACCACAGATCTGTGCAAACTAAAACCATGTTTTTAATTTCACTTAAGTAATTGTACAATATTTTCATTTTTGAACCCATCTGTCGTCTCCTTTTTACTTTCAATTTTTAGAAGTATTGCAGATCAACGAAAAATGAACCATTAACCACCATAAACTAAACTACACGACATCACCAATTTCATCTTGCTAGATTTTTGCTCAACTTTTACGAGTTATTTTCGATGCCTAACGTATGACTGGTGTAAAACTCTACGTAGGCCAATGTATATTCCTGCACACAAACCGCAATGGATTTTTTATACGACCCTCCAAAATGCGCCTTAATTTATGTCTTAGTTAACTTTATTTTGTTGATTATTATGTTGTTAAGTATTTCCATATTCATAAGAAAAGTGGGATGGCCTCCCAGGCAAGAATTGGCACTGATTTGTGCACGAAAAATATCCTGCATTTTTTTAAAATTTCGCTACCTAATTTTCTCAGAATTGCTTTCAGTGACTATATTATTGGTTCATAAACTGACTAGAAAAACCTGTGTATGCACTAAACTGTGTCTTCCCTCAATGACATCACCAAAAAAGAGCCATTGGTTGTTAAAGAAAGTAAGGAGAAAATTTTAGATATTCAAGAAAGTGCACTTTTCAACGTATTTATCAAATAGTGACGTCGACTAATTTTCACACAAGAGAATATACATTTGCAGAAAACTTGTATGAAGGAAAAATTCATTGCAGCTACATAGTTTGTGATACAAGGGGCTTATGATTTACAATGAAAGGTTCCTTAATCGGGACAGATTGTAGAAATATATCTCCATGAATCAATCAATTGTGACTTTTCTCTTCCAAGTTGGGGTAGGCTATTTCAGTTGCAAAAACCTTTTATATTGCACAGTGGCAGTGGCTACCCCTGGGCTTAGAGATTTGTTAACTACTATGTTGGGGGTGTTTTGGGGATGGGAAGGGACAATTTCTTTTAATGAGGTGGCTAAAACTAGTGAAATTGCACACAAGCTGCCTTTTCATGCGTAGGGTCGCCAGGTGGCGCTATTCAAATTTTCTGCCAGATTTTGTGCTGTATTCTAGGGGCGCGTATTTATTGCAGTGGAACCGACTGCGCATCTTTTTTTTATGAGAAACTCCGGTGATGTCAGCTTCCATATTATCCCATGTTGACTAGCATGGCCTTCGATCGTGGGCGTAAATCTGGGGGGTGGGGCTATCGAATCATCCCCTGGCAAGTCATCCCATAAAAAAAAATTCCCCTCTCGCCCCCCCCCTTCCGGTTTAACGCTGCTTTCAATCACTGATCTCTATTATACTGGCAATACACAAATACTATAGTGTGGTGCATTCTCTTAGGCATTAGCCTAATGTACAGAATGCGCCACATTATTTGCGCATGGGCACCAGAGCTACATGGATGTAATGCGCCCTCTCTTGCTTGGCGGTGGGTTCGTGCCACGGTCCCCTACAATTTTAAACTTCCTGGAACCAAAACAAAGCATCCTAGCAGGTGAATCGCTTTTCAATGCGCACTGAATCACCAGACCATTCTACGTCTTATAAAGAAGACAGTTTTATATGGAGCTAGATTGAAGAGGCTTAGATATTAAAGGATCAGACGTATCTGAAGCAGAGGGCTGGCTTGAAAGGAGCTAGACCAGGGCCTGAGAATCTCCCCGAGGCCGGTACTGCTGGAGACTAAGCCAAGGTTTTAAAAATTCCAATACAGAAATCTAGTGTGGTACCCGTAATTCATTTTGTTTTCGCATGCTCTTTTGAATACATGAATGGGTTTTTTTTGCCTAGGATACCAGACGTACATAAACTTCAAGGCGCGGTGCACAAAATACGCGTATACGTGCCCTTTGAAAGGAATCGCCAACTGACACAAACTTGTGATAAACTAAAGCCATGGAAACCCGAGATATCTCCAGCACATTGAGTGAACTGGAGACAGGTGACATCAGCACCTCTCTTGCCACCGATTTGTCGATATCGGTGGAGGATGAATCGGAAAGCGACCGGCGGCGAAATCGACATGATCGAAAAGGTTTCCATCAGAAACAGCAGAGCAAGATCACCAAACAGCTGATCGAGCGTAAGCAGATGATACATGATCTGCAGTTGTTGAAAATCGAACTGTCTCAGAAGAACTTGATCATCGACAACCTGAAAGCAGAACAAGTTAGCAAAGTCGAGGAACTGGAGGAGAGGCTTGCTGATGCAGCTCATCAAAAACAAATTTTGCAGGTAGTCTTAACTTACAACTCACAAGTTCATCTGTTCAATGAAGTTACAGTTACTTCGAGAACTCACAGAGTTAGTGACTTAGAGTTCTCGAAGTAACAGTGGGTAGGCCCAGGTCTACTCTGTTGGCCTTACTGATTCCTGACAATTGATGGTTATGTATGCAACGGCATTTTGAAAAGTGCCCAGCAATTATATCTCGTTTAGATTATGTATGGGGACATCAGGGAAATCTGTGGTCAGGGAAACACTAATGCCGATGCGTGTGGATTGTTACGTGTGTTGCCGATGCGTGTGGATTGTTAGGTGTGTTGATTGTTACATATGTTGCATTAGTTCCCTGACCACAGATTTCCCAGACGTCTCCATCTGTCTATACATAATCTAAACGAGAGTAGTCGGAATTATAGGGACTGGTATCCAAAGCAACATAAACGTTCGTTACACGAATATGCTGCACCTGTTTTTGTCACGTGACGTACGGCCACAGAGAACGCAGATGTGTTTGGATTGTTAAGGGGTGAGAGGTGAGGATGGTAGAAAACAACCTCATTTTTTGCCAATGATACAGGTTAAAAGCTACAAAATAAACTTTAGCCCGGTCGTTCCATATGTCAGCGGATATCAGAAAACTCGACGGTTTGCCAACTTGACTTAGGACAACTCGACCATTGAGACAACTTGACTGTTTGCCTAGTCGTCCGTTAGGACAACTCGACTTTGACAGAGAGACAACTCAACTAGTGAGATCTCTACACATAATACAGTCATTTTTCCAGTTCCAGATCGCAAAAATTATTCAGTTAGATTGCAGCTACAAAAAATCCTCAAATTTCAGTGAAATATGGTCACCATCCACCTTCTGCGCTAGAGATGTTACCAAATTAATTTCAAATTTTAAACTTTTAATTTGGACGTACAGGATCGACGAAAGTGGTAACGCTTTTTCTCATTCTGGATCAGTTTCTGGAAAGTAACCATGTGAGAGGCAAATCTGTTTTCAGCCAGAACCATTGTAAAAGCTTATTTTCTAATTAAAAATTCCTCAATTTAGAAAACTTGGTTCATAAATAAGAATTCCAACAAATTAAAAAAAAGTGAATCTTTATGTTTAAAAAGTGAATGTTTATTTCAAGCAATCCAGAACTACATGTAGGTATACTGGCTGGGTCAGCGTGGGTGCAAGATTGATTGATAGCGCAAAGATCGACTTAGTATGGCCGTACGAGCTACCATTTTTATAATACCTCAGAAATTAGGCTTCTCTATCCACTACGTGAAATTCTATACCATTATTAAGGCATAGTATTTCACACCATGGCCTCAGCAGATGACAGGGTTGAGTGGACAGTGTCCCAATGGACGACTTGTCTCTCCCTTTTACGCATGGACAGTCGAGTTGTCTCAACGGTCAAGTTGTCCGGACCCCTAGGTTAGCTATTATCATTATTATAGGGTCTTTAGAAAGAGCAAACGGAGGTTTTCTCTTGTGTGATTGTTGGGCACTTTTCAAAATGCCGTTGCGTAAAGAACTACACTGTATCAATTGTCAGGAAACAGTTCAGTTCAGTTACTGTTTAGGAAGTAGCCCAAGCCCAGCCTATTGGACTGTAAACGTTCTGAATCAGTCCCTTTTTCTGAGCTTATTTATTAGATTCAGTTGAAAACTGATGATAGTTCCCACTTTTTGGAGGTGGGAAACAAAGTGTATATTTTGCCAGCATGCGGTTGCACCATATGGCTCATCTTTCTATTGGCACAGAATCAAGTGTTACTCAATGCGACTTGACTTGCCAGGCATGGTGTGCATAGGGACCCAGTGACACAGCATACGTGTACACTGGACTGGTGGACAGCGCACGTCGGCTGTCCTAACCAGCACGGTGCATGGCCGTGACGGCAATGCAACATGCGCGGTCGTGCAGCACACAGTCCGCGGTGCACAGGGGCCTTGGTTGTACCGATGATCAGTTGCTACTCTGCCATGGTGGGAGACAGTCCTTCCTCTTTTTTAATGTGAAGAAAAGTATG
>NW_019091411.1:832593-886679 GCF_001949145.1 Acanthaster planci
ATACAGTGCTTATTAATATACGTTGGGTAAGGGCAAACTCGTTATATATAATTAACATCTCCCCAACGTAAAAATACATCTTGAAAAAGAAAAGTATGGGCAATGTTACTGTAAAGTGCAAGCGTATTCATTAAACATTATCATTCAACTTGTTTCAATCAAGAATTTGTCCCAGTGGTCAAGTTTCTGTTCATTTGAGGCACAGAAGGGTTGTGTTGTCCTACCAGCCAAGCTCTTTCAATGGTCCCAACAGCTAGAAGATTATCCTTTCATTGTTTAATATTGATTCCCACAATACATTGCAGGATATTCTATTTCAGGGGAAACAAAGTCAGATTTAGCACTAGGCCTGAATGCCATCTCATGAATATAAAAGCAATTTCAACAGTACCAGCATATCAGGACCATCACTTGGTTGTACATGTATATCCACTTCCTAGAAAAAAAATAACTAAATTAAACTGGCCAAAATTTACATGCAGGTTTTGGAAATAGTTCCATACATGTCATTTTTTTCTAATAGCTGATTTACCACTGCAGTGAAAAACTAGTGAAGTCCTTATATGGAACTCAGACCTAGGTTTTTTTTACTAATAAAGAGAACTTGGTGGATCTTTAATATTAGTGGGTCTTGGTGATTACTCACTGGTGAGTTGTGTAGTGTCTAAAATTTAGGATACTTGTCATAGAGTTATGGCATTATTATTCAACTCTTGAAGAATAAAGGCATGAATCACATTGTAACTGTGTTAGTGACAGACAAATTCTGCTGGTTTTGATGATGGTAGAATATATTGAATAATGTGCATGGGTAATAATGCCATATTAATTTGTCTTATTTTATTTACCAGGCCAAGTTGGAGGCCCAGCTCAACATCCACAAACAGGATTCCAGACAGCGGCAGCAGCGTCTCCAGTCAGAACTGGACGCCATCGTCAAACGGCAACAGCAGCTGGAGAGGACTAACGCCCAGCTGCAGAGGCGAGCCGGTGACGTGCGCAGCGTCCTGCGGGACCTGGAGTTGAGCGAGACGGACTACATCGAGCTGAGGGCACTCTCTGAGGAGGAGCTGTCACTGCGGGATTACGTCGCTGTAAGTGCTACAAAAAACTCTGATAGAATCAGGCTTTTCCTTAGTTACTGTAAATTGTCGGCCATTCTCAGAAACGCGGTGTTGTGATCGGCAAACTTCATTTCAGAACTGTTGCACAGCGATGTAGTTATTTGTACATTGCTTTATCCTCTGCAGTTTTCCGTCACCTTTTTACAGTCTTGTAGTTTAGATCTACTGTTTTAGCTGTAAAAAATGCTGTTGATGCGTAGACATTTGACTGGAAAAGTTGATGATCGGGGAAAGTTGTAAGCCAGTAAATAGGTCCAGAATTGTTAATGTTATCAGTGTGAATACCCTCTGTTTCTGTCATGGGTTTTCAAGGAAATTTCACCCAAACATCATAACATTGCTCTTCCCTGCCCCCCAAAAAGTCTATGACAACGTATAGTGATTAAAACTCTTTACTGAGATAAAATGTGTAATTTTGGTTCACTTTGGCTTCTGGATCAGACAACTACATGTGCCTGTGTTTCTCCTGGGAGCGTATTATTTTGAATCACCAACTTAACTTATTGTAGGGAATGTAGTCAAGCAGTTGTTTGGAAATTATTATCTGAGGGTTAGAGGTCCTAATGCAGGTAGTGACTATATGTATATGTTGTGTCCCTGAGCAAGCCACTTGACCCTAATATAATACATGTGCATTAGCGGGGGAGTAACGTGTGACAGACTTCCAGCCCACTTGGGCAAAAGAGAAGCTCTGCCCTGTCGTGCCATGAAAACAAGAGACCTGTTCAGTCAGCCTGATAAGTTGTCTAGTCTTCGTTATGGTCCATCTGCTAACTACGTGTATTCTCAGCGCAGTCTGAAAATGACGACCACTGTTGGCTAATCTGTTACTTTGTTGTTGAGTTAGTTTGACTTGGTCTACTTTGTTTGTATCAGTCAACATTTCTTTGATGATTAGTGGAATCGTGTCCACTTGCATGTTTCCAGAGTTATTATTTAGGATTAAATTTGAATTTGTTTTGGATGCTTTTCATTTTTTTCCCCAATTTTTGTGACCCAATAGGTTTTATTACACGGACAAGTTTCCTTTTACAGGTGCCCTCAAACGCATCTTACAAGTGAAAAGTTTCAGTGCTGAAACAGGGCTTTAAATACATGTAGTGCATGCTACACGTATTATTAAGCTGGCCAGTTATCAGTATATCCTGTCAGACTTGAAGGTTAGGTTTTTATAAAACTCAAGGTCAAGACAAAAACAAGTCAGCTCATATGTTCGATTTCCTTGCCTTTACAGGGTATGCCACAAAAGATGTATCTGTTTTATAATCAATTCTCACATTAAGTCAACTCAAAAAACCAGAGAAATGCAGGACAGAGGGAGAACAATATTTTGAATTTGTAAGGGACAGGAAGAGAAACAAGATTTTTTTCAAGAGGAAGTTCATAAGCGGACAGTTTCCCACAAAGATTACTTTCCCTTCTGTGCCAAGTCATCCGTGTTTAGAAGGCCTCTTTTACAACAGTCATACTCTGTTTGTACTCAATGCCTACAGTACATGTATTGATACTCACACTGAGTTTTCTGTTGAGTAGAAAGGGGCGGTGGGGTTGTCATTGTTGGTGAGTAGAACAAATCATTGTTTTCGTAGAATTGTTATTCAGGGGAGTATGCATGGCTGGTACAGTCATAGCCTATTTCGCTTGATGTTTCCAGTCAGCAATGCCAAATGTTGCCTCTGTATTTTATAGTACTTTGTGTGATAGTTTTGAATACTACATTAGAACCAGGAAGAGATTTACTGTATGAAACTATTGATAAAATGAAATATTCTGGGTGCTGTATTTGGCTGTTATTTATTATCAAACATTGCCTTTTTTTTTAAAGAAATACATGTCAGTTTAAGTTTTGGTTTGACCCCTCTTGATACACATCCTGTTTGTCCCCCTATTTTAGCCAAGCATTGAATTATCAAGATTAGGATGATTTTGATTCATGGATCTTGTTTACATGATACAAGGTCTGGAACAATTTGATATTATCTAGACTCAATACAAATGTTGAGGACAGATTTTAATCAAAACTATTTCAAAGGAGGGAGGAAAACTCTGGTTTGATGTTCTGGAAAAAATGCCAAGAAATAATTTTGTTACTATTTTTTTATCCTGGCCATAATTTGTAATAAATGCATACATACATGTACATGTAAGTAAATTGTGCAGTGCATTTCAGCATTGTTTTAATTTTGTAAGATTGGACCATGAAAAGCACGATGAGTTTGATTTTTTTTAAAAGACGAAGCAATTATCTGTAGGCATTAGTCATTGGTATCATTTTCAGACTTGGCCAACTTCCAATTCAACATCACTCTTTCTTCGTCTGCTCGCATCACAGGTGAAATTGTATGACAAAGTACGACCCCTCCAGATTGAATTGACTGACTTGAGAGGCTGGAACAGCACCCTAGAGCAGCAGGTCAACACTTACAAGGAAGACTTAGCAAGAGTGCAACAGGTACATGTATACAGGTTAAGAAATCCTGCCAAACCAGGGCAGGCATCTAACCACTCCACCATCAAGCCTTCCTCAAGATTGTCTGGCAAGTGGATTGTTGGGCCCACTGCTGTATTTGATTTTGAAAAAATGAAAGCTAAAATTTACATCAGTTGGTTGAGAAAGTCCATCAAAAGTCGTACGTCTCAATCAACATGATCCCAAGTGGTATTTTAGTACTGTAGCTGTTAACAGTAGAAAGGCACAGTATCATGTGCCATGTGGAACAAAATCCAGATTGTGGTCATGATTCAAGCAGTTCTTCATATTGTAAAAGAATTGAGATTATAAAATACGCTTCATTTAAGATGTTTGCTTTTTTCCCAGGATTTGTACCTCTTTTGACAGAAAAGTTGTGGTCAAGTTTTAATCATTAAGAAGTCTTGAAACTCTGCCATTTATGGTGACATTCCAAAGAGCAAGTAATGGATACTGTAATGACTTCAACTTCTTTTATCCAGGATTAGAGCTCTTTTCTTGGTTATTTTTGTCAGCTACATGTACATGTACATTGGAATAGCCAGTGGAATCCTGTCAACTTTTTTGCATTTTTGCATTTAGGAGAGTTCTTCATATTTAAGGCTGAGTCAATTTGAATTATTGAATATTGATTATTAGCTCTTCCACTCTATCGAAATTTGAATATTCAGTTAAAACCAAATTATGCATGTTTGTATGTATGTGTGTGGGGGGTCTACGGACAGGAGTCTGTCCCCCATAAAAAGGAGAAGGATGGGAAAACCAACAGATCTTTGGTTCTAATTAGGAATTCAGTTGCCCAATCACAAAAAAAGAAATCCACATACATGTACATTTAAGGGAATTAAATTCAAGTTTGCTTTACTCATAATGCCTTGAAATTACACTTTGGAAAGTAGCTTTATAACAAAACAAGTGAATTTTGTTCCTGTTTTTATTGCTTATCACCTCCAAATAAGCTATTTGGAAATAAATTTTCCATTATTCAGTCATTGCTTGAATAATCATACATTCAGCATAGCCCGACTCAGTGTCCATGTTACACCTTGCATTGCTCTCCTTTCAACAGACACTTAGCACAGAGCACAATGCAAGATCAGAGGCCGAAACCAAATGCCAGCGTTTAACTCTGGAGTTAGCAGACACCAAGGCCTCCATACAGCAGGGAGATTACAAGAGGGAGAATTACGACAGAATCAAGAGGTGTGTGACACTGGGTGTTTCATGGAGCAATCCTATTTTGTCCATCTTACATGTATTTGCATTCTTTCCACTTCCCCATACAGTTCCAAGAAAAAAAAAAGACGACCCTCCTCAGTAGCTTGACTGTGATGAATTTTCTGAGGAGGCAATTCAGGGTGTACCTATGTATCCAAGGGGCTACTGAAACTGAATGAAGTGTGGCTTGTACATTTACCTATATGTTGGACATGTACATTTCAAAATTTCCAGGTGGGGAGCCCTACTGGGGAGCATGGACTTTTGCCGCAGGGGGGTACGTAACCCCATGCCCCCGTAGCTACATTACTGACTGCGCTAGGTCTAAAATACTAATTGCACTATATCGAGTATACTGAATGGATGTGTTACGTAGTAGAGCTTCTGTGTATTTGGACCAGAATAAGAACAGTTTTAAAATGGTATTTTTTGTACTGTTCAGCATTGAAATAAAAGAATCTTTGGTGTGCATGCATGAGTTTGTCGGCATGTTTAAGGAAGGTCACTACAAAGTGTAAAAAGTTGCTCGCAGGAAATGGTTGCCGAGCAAAAACATGTGTACCAGACAGACTGCAATTTTAATGTTTGACAGTTCACAGCTAAATTCCTTCAATAGCATATACTTATGTGAAGAAAATTTTCCTCTTGGAAGCTGCCAGATTTTCAGTCTTCAAGGTTTCAAAATAGAGCTCTTGATCTTATTTTTGGGTTGATTTTTTGGTTTCCTTTTAGTGAGAGAGACCACCTGGAACATGACTACATGGAGCTGAAGAAACAACACACATACTTGGACGCAATGTACAAGAACACTTCAAGTGAGAAGGAAGACGTGGCCAAGCAGGCAAGAAATATTACCCACAGCCTGGTGATCAAGGGAGATTGGCATGTTGTCTGATGCAGAGTTTTCAAAAGTTTGTCAGCCTCATTTTGGAGAACTTCTAAAGATTTTATTACTGTACACACCAACAGTTTCTCAATGCGATTTTATTTACAGTTGTCCACAGTGAACCAAGAGCTATCCCTCCTCAGACAAGACAAAGATTACCTGCACAGGCAGCTCAGTGATCTGACTGGCAAGTATAACCACACAGACAGTCGGCTGAGAGACACAGTCACGGACCTGGAGAATGCCAAGAGGGCTCGGGAAGAGCTGTATGAGAAATACGTCGAGTCAAGGTATGGAATTCAGAACAGTCATGAATATCTGATCTGGTCGTCCTGCATACTCCTTTAAAATTATCATAAAAGATACATCTTGCTGTTGCTTGTTGCACAGAGAAAAAACTCCACTTAGAGGAAGAAATTAAAATGGATGATGAGTTTGGGAAAGATTTTGTCCAAGATGTTACTTCTTCCTTATATTTTGTTTCCCCAGGGATCGGTACAAAGCAGAGTATGAGAGCCGATTACGTGAGGAGCTTGAGGCAATAAGACTCCGAACAGATACTGAGGTGGACAAGCTGAAAAAAACCACCAGAGAGATGTTTGAACGAGAGAACAGGTATCTTTGGTCATTTAGCAGATTTTGACCAATGGAATGTTGGACATGGATGGTTTGGACATCAAGCTTGTGAGAGAATCTCCCCCCTCAAAAAACAAAGCTTGAACAATTCATTGGCCTTGAGGGTGTATTGACTGTTCATTTTTCATTGCAATGACTACAGGAGACATTTATGGGAAAAAAAAAATCTCATTGGAAAATTTTGTCAAACTAGGGGATGAACCGAAGTGGCACATTCTTACCCATGCAGCCCAGTGTGCGTAAAATGATGAAGTCTTGCTTTTAATTTTTCAACCAACTGTGAAAATTGACTATGTTTTGCATGGACTGAAGAACGTTACATAGCTAGAGGCAGATTGCAATAACAGGTCTCAATTGGCTAATCTATTATTAAGCAATTAGATTGTCTCCCTCGGCTGGTCTCAGATAAGACAGCCAACCAATACAGTCTGTGCGTGGTAGCTATCTTGCAGGGCATTTAGTTTGTTCCACAGGCAAGCCTCCTTTGTACATACCTTGTGGAAGAAAAGCACTGGCGTCCAAGATGGCAGCCATGCAAACCCTCTATAGCCCACTGCAATAAGCTTGTCTTCAAATAGCATGGTTGCAGAATCGTGGTTATGAGGGAAGTGCTGTTCTTAACATCTGCATATTTGTACTTACTGTAACTCAAGTGCCTCTGCACAAATTCAGTGTATGTCCAAAATGCAGATTTTGTGTTGAGGAAATGTGCATTTATCCAACAACTTGTTGTCGTATGTTTCCAGTGGATTTGATCTATGCATGAATATCCTCTGTTGACACAACGTTGCTCTATTTAACTGGTTAATGACTTCCATTTCAGCAGTGAATACCACAACACCACCAAGATGTTATTTAACACCGGCTAAACACATCATTGCAGTTGTCGCTAATTTATTGACCAACAAACAGAGCACCCTTTAAGTCTGCTTAGTGCAATGATAGCTTGAAGGCTAGTTAGTGCAGTCCGCCAAAGCAGCTTTGTCTATTAGAGGGCATGTCATTAGCTCTGCTGAGTTCTTTTCATTTCTTTCACTAGGAATCTGAGAGAGAATCGCGATGCCGCAATATCAGAGAAGGACAGAGCGGTGGCAGCAGAGAAGGAGTGCAGTGCCAAATATGAGCAACTGCTAGCAGAGTGAGTAAACCAGAATAGATCAGTTAAATTCTACAAGAACATTTCTGCAAAGCAGAAAGGGGTTGTGTCCATATTCCTCAGAGATAGTTGCCACTATAGCGTAGAGGAAGGGAGACAGTGTTGGTTATTTTCACCTGCAAAAACTTGGTGTACCCAGAAAGAGTAGAATTTCAAACTTATTTTCCCCTTTGTAATACGCAGACTTCCTGCTTCATACAAGAGCTTATCGCACAACCTTAGTACAAAAGCTTATGTTACCAGAATGTAAAAGAATGCACAAGAAGTGTGAGCCAGCCTTGTCTAGATCCGTAATGAAACACACAGAAATAGTCCTGTGTGTTCAGCCCTGTGATACAAACAGACCAGGATGTCAATGACCATCCAATGTTGCCTGGATTTAAAGGCTTCTGAAAGACCTCTCAGACACAGGAAACAACTGAAGATCAGACTGTAGGGAAGAAACATCCATATTGCTTACAGCCATTTTGGTAAAAGGAAAAGGATCAACATACAGTCCTTCTAGTTGAAAATCTTAGGCTTGAGAAAAAGATCACTACTGGATTTTTCTAAGTTTGTGCTTTTACTAAAAAGCTAAGCATGAACCTGTAGTCCAAGTCAGGCCTGAGACTAACGAGTTTGAATACGGGTAGAAATATACACTTGAGGTACAGGGAGACTCGGGCAACAGCAGCATGAGGGTGGGATTGCACCCCCTCAAATGAGCAGGACTGACCTTTGTAACATCATATCTGATCAGTTTGCGGCAGCTGCAGATGACATCGGACAGCAAGACCTCTGAGCTCCTTGGGGAGGTCAGGATGCACAAGTTTGAGGCAGAGAGGGCCCACATGCTGCAGGAGGAGGCGTTGCAGAACTTGGACAAGATGCAGGTGGAGCTAGACAAGCTCCGTAAGAAGATTCAGGTAACTTGACCTACTTCCTGTTGATTTTGGTGTGCTGCAAATTTAGATTCTTACTACCGTCACCTGGAAATGACTGCAAAAGGGTTGATTGAACTGAGAGACAAAAAACTCATGGATTTTGCTCAAAGTATAGGTTAAGATGGTTTGTATTAGCATATTGGTTTAAGTTCTTGGTGATATTTTCACTGCTTTTACTCTCAACCTACTGACCTTTAGTGAGTCGTTATTTCCTTACTCTGATTTTGAAGTGGTTTCTAATTATTGGTACTGTATCGTGAGAATTTTATTTCATGAGCAGACTTAAAGCAGAACTTGGTCACTGTAATTTAATATGTACCTTATTTTTCTTGGAGAAAGTGTTCAGTATGAAAGCGCAATGTGTTTTCATTGTTTTCCCCTTCTGTCATGGTTATACTTACTTTTAAGATGCAGTATTCTTTGGAGTTTGCATCAATGAGAAGGTTTTGTCTCCTGGTTTTGTAGCAATGAGTCTGGTCAGAGTAAAACAGTCTAAATGCCAGAATTTACATTTAATGTGTGGTTTCTTTGTTTTCTTGGAAGGTTTTAACCAAGGAGTACTACAGTTTGCAAACCTCCTCAGAGCGCAAGTCAACAGAGCTGGAAGCACAGATCTCCGAGCTGCGTGCCAAGCTGGATATCTACGAGAAACTAGAAAAAGAGCTAGATGACGTTGTCATGCAGGCTGCAGAGAGTAAGCCATTGTCTGAATGGCTTGACTTGGCTTTGAAATTACACATAACTGAATGGGTAGTGGCTGCAGCCTCTGTCATAGACTGCGGTGTACTTTCAAGTCATAGCCAAGTAATTTGGTCACAGAGTAGGTTATTGTCTGAATCGGTTGGCTGTGAGTGGGAGTAACATGCACATGCATTGAAAGTGGCTGTTGCCACTAGTCTACTGGGTTTCCATGGTTATTGAAAATCTTTGAAGATGCTGGAAAAATGTTGTTCTAGAATGTCATGGAAAAGTCATGCAAAATTGTCGTAACCAAAATATTCATTTAGAATTGTCAGTCTAAGGCGCCATCTCTCACACTTATTTCCACACTAGGGCCACAGGGGTTGAAAACATTCCCATCATTAATTGTCTCATCAGAGGTTCTGGATATCCACGACACTGCTTAGCAATGGTCTAAGGGTTAAGCATTGTGATTTCCATGACCAGTGAAGTCTGTTCACAACACCTGTTGAGACGGATGAAAAAAGATGACTATCATTTTTGGGACACTTTATCTCTGGGAAATTGTAAAAATTTGTAGAGGTGATTAAAATCCACGTTAAATTGAGTCTTGCTCATTTCTTTCGTAATCTGGAATGAAGCAGAAGGATTAAAAACTCACACGTGATAGTCAGGGCAATTGGGCTTCAAACCTGAAAAATCCTTAATCCCTTTACTTTTCAATTTCTTTGCTAAGGTGCACAATGACTCTTTCAAAGCTAGTATGTTGCCTATCCTTGTGTATACGTGTATTAAGTTGAACACATCCTCTTGTTGGCTTACAATACACAAGTGAGATTATGCACATCATCAACAGTAATGTGCCCATCATACAATGTTTCCATCATCAAACAGACAAGAAGAAAGCTGCCCTGCTCAATAGATGGAACTGCTCTGTGTCTCGAGGTGACTTTTTGGGATTACTGAAACACATTTTTTTGGGGGGGGGGAATGAGCAAAGTCCATTGATGATCCTTGTTTTTCTCTTGACTTTCAGGTGACAATGACGAGATGGCAGAACGAGTTCTATTTTCGTACGGTTACGGTGCTAACGTGCCATCAACCGCAAAACGAAGACTACAGCACAGGTAGGTTTGTAAGGACAATGTCGTAGACTTCACTTGTATGCAAAATCTGTGCGAGTTGAAAACTTTGTATTTGCCAAGAATGACTTTGTCTTCCATCCTCATCTTTCCCTTCGTCTTTTTCTTAAACAAAGAAATTTCATTGCATTTATTGGGTTTATTTCATTACATTTTTGTTTAATCTTATTTTTGCATTCTGTACTCACTACTCAAGCCAATTAAACCAGTATCAAAATCACTACTTTCATGCAGATAGTCACAAAGTAACGTGTCTTTATGATTTGATCAAAGACATTCTCAATCCTTGAGTGTATCTCGTCATTCCAAAACAGAAGGTACAAGACAGATATACAGGCAGAGTTGTGAACTAAGTGGCTCTGTTGTGTAACTGTAGGCTCTGGTCATAGTTTTATACACTGACAGTTTTAAGCCATACTCTAGTTGGTTGTCTAATTAATCATTTGTCACGTTGGTCAGTGTACATTTGGCAAGACGGGTGCTTCAGCTGGAGAGAATCAACACCTCTCTAAAGAAGGAGCTTGAGAACAACAAGACACAGATGCATCAACTCGGGGAAGAGGTAGGATTGGGGAAGAGTGCAACATTAAACAGGCATTTTTTGCATGCTGTCATCACAGCTGAAACATTCGTGATTTCATGGCCATCCCCAGTACCCTTTTAGTCATAAATCTCAGTAATATCCCACTCGGTCGGGTTTCAGCCCCGAAATCAGATTGTTCTGTGACCCTGGACCTGTCGGAATTGTGTACTTTGGCAATACTGATAAATAACCCTAACTTTTGAAAGATTAAATCCCTGAAGCTGAAACTTTCAGGATTTTATAGACACCCCCAGTACTCTTTGCAGTATAAAATTCAGGATAATCCAAGCCGTTCAGGTTTCACCTCCCCCCCCCAAATTAAATTTTCCATGACCAATACAGCCGTTTCACAATAGTGCGCCACCAAGAGTTTGCAACGCGTTGGCCAATTACAATGTGCGAAATTTGTCGACCCAATGCGCGTTTGGAAATGGTCAACAAATTTCGTGCGTTATGATTGGTCAGCGTTGTTGCAAACTCTTGGTGGCGCACTATTGTGAATTGCCCTTGTTTTCCAATTTTCCATTTTGGCATATGTGTTATTTATGCATAGCTGTCCAGTGCCACATCGCTGTTGGATCAAGCTCAGCAGCCTTACAACTATCTGATTGAGAGCATTCGTAGCAGAGACCACCAGATAAATAAGCACAAGACCCACATCACTGCTCTGGAGGAGGATATTGGGTAGGTTCACGATAAGATGACCACATGTTCAGGAAAGAAAGATGACTTAACCATCTTGAGTTTACCTGTTGTGACCCAGGATCATTCTAGGACCTTCAGTATGGTAACCGCGCCTATTGTGAAAAGGGGCGGTGCATTTTGCCGTTAGCTAAAAATGGGTTAGCACTGTGGGAGACTTTTTAGACTCGGTGGCGGAAGACATACCAGTCCCACATGACTTCAGTCCAGTATTGTTTGGGTCATTCTGAGCATGCACATTATTATCTCAACCATGATGCAAACGGTAGAAAATGACCAGCATCTCAACGTCTGACGTTGAAAATCAGTAAGATTTAGAACCCTCTCTTAATAAACAGCCTCAGTTGCTAAACAGCCTCAGTCTGTTTCACAGAGACCTCGGATGCAGAAAAGCAAGTTCACTCCCTTAAGAAAGAACTTGCTCAAATCAGTGATGTTATCCACCCCGAGCTGAAGTACACCCCAATCAGCAAAAAGAAAGACAGGTGGTTACAAGCGGGTTCTTGCGCACGTTTTGCGTGTACGCAAAGACCATACATGCCGGAATAAATTAGTTACGCGTACTCAGCATGCTCTGTGTCAAATGTGCATAGACTTGCGCGCCTCATGGAGGGCCTATGCAGTGAGTACCAAAAAACACACCCTCTTTTGTTCCACACGGAGCGGATAATGGAGATCTCCATGTGTGTGCGGCAGTTAGCACACCAACACCATTTAACAGCGCTTCAGCAACCTTGTATTCTGCTGTGGTCTGCACACCTTTTTTTAAGCAGTTCTGTTACTTTGCCCCTGGAGTCAAAATTTCGCTGGTGAGCTGGAAAGTCATATTGGAGTCTGTATTTCCTTTTTTTTTCCTGAACAATCTTGCAGACGGTTAAAGAAGGAGCAAGAGGAGTTGATTCAGACAAGGAATCAGATGTCTGCTGATCTAGAAAGACTTCTCAATCAAAGAGAGGTATTGTAAAAATCAGCCTTTTCTTCCTTTTGCCCCTCACAAGAAGATTGTAGGGAGGATGAACGCACCCTTGCTAATGATGATTGCATTGCTTTATTTTGTCTGATCTTGATGCACCGTCTTATGTCTTTAATTAGCCACGATTGATATTCATTTCTCCAGGAAATGGCCGTCATGAAGCAGGTAGTTTTAAACCTGAGCCAGCGCTACCAACCCAAGGCCACTGGCTCACATCCTGGCCCAGTGCACATTGAGAAAGTGCCAAACCAAGCTAAGATGCACCCATTCACTGACAAAAAGACAGCACCCAAACTAACGAAGTCACCCAGAGCTGAAGCTTACAGACCAGCTCCAACTATCTTTGTGAGTAAAAGTATCCACAAAATCATGTGGAAATAAGCTTTATCAATGTGCCAACAACTCCGTTCCTCTTGTTTGTTCGGTCTTTTTGTTTTTCGAGATGCGTTCTTGCTGTAAACCAGTATGTCCATAGTGCAGATTTTTTTCAAGCGGCCAGCATGTGTACAAGCATCACCACATAGGAACTGTAGTACCATTTTCCAGCTCTTCATCTCTCTACTCAAGCTTACTCTCAAGCTCTCCAGAATCATTTTCCAGTGTTTAGTGTCAGAAATAGACAAAAGTACTCCAATAATCAAACTACACTGGACAGCAAAAGAAACTTGCCACTTCTGTCAAAGGCCACACATAAAAATTCACTCCATAGAAATAAACAATTTTTGTACACAGGTATGCTGCAACACCCCTTACTAATCACATGCCCAAAAGCAAGTGATTATCTTTATAACAAAGAAGAAATTGACATGCACAGCAACTTGGTTACTGAATCAAAAGTCATGACTGTTATTATTCCTGACTGAATTAATAGGTAAAGTTTTGTGTCATATAATTCACTCCTTATTCATTTGATTACAAAAATATATGTGAAGAGATTTTAGTAATCCCTTCCAAGTTTTACGGGGATAGTCACGTTGTATGTTCAGTAACCGATAAATGTCAAGCCTTGGAGCTTCCAGTAATTATTTTTTTCAAATTTTACTCTCTCTCTCTGCCTGGTTCCCAGACCTCAAAGGATCCGCCGCAATGGTACAGTAAGCTGAAAGAGCAGAACGCATCCCAGAGAAGTCGCTACTCAACAGTCTACTCAACTGGGACATAATGCTCTACACACAGTGACCCATACTGCCTGAGCCCCCCTCCCATATTTCTCAATACATGAGTTCAACAGGCCAATCTATTGATGAAGTCACACTTCGTTTGCATTTATGCCGTCCTGTGGAGCTTCAAATCTGCCATCCTCGCCTGGCTCCAATAGGAAAGCACACATGTAAACCAAACGTATCATAAGTGCACTGGCTATTCTAAGGAATGCCAAGGCTTACCCTAAGTAGCCGGGTGCAACAGGGTTGGGGTTATGATTGTTCCCCCCCCCCATGTCTAAAACCCTCTCTAATCCTACTGATGCTTGGGTCCTTTCCTGCCTTAATACCGCATATTGTCTGACCCCCTGTCCACAGGCAGTCCTTTCTTTGAGGATCCTGCTAATGCATAGCATGTGGATGTCTTCACCTGCCAAAATTGGCAAGAATTTCATATTTTTTCATCTACTTCCTGCCAAAAATGACTCCTCGATCTTGCTGTGTAAAAGGAAGACTTCTCGAGGCTTCACAGGTGTCTCTGGACTCATGCACACCTTGTAAGAAGTTAAAAATTAAGGTCAGCTGTACAAAATTCCCAGAAGTAAGGATTGCCTGTCCAATAAAATTTGAATAAAAAAAAATTAAATGAAATTTTTTATGATCCAAATTGCTGACTTGAATTGATGTGTAATGTTTAAGTGCTTAAAGTTTGAATTGTTGCCCTATAGTTTGCAGGAAATGCTTTCATTTCCTGCTATTGTCTTCTGCGATACCACTATTGGTAAAGTTGAAATACAAGACATAAAATCACTACACCCCCCTTTCCTCATAGCCTGAGACCCACCCCTGAAAGGTAACTTTGTTGTTGGATGAAAGTTACAAACACTTTGCCATTCAACTACTTGACCAGCATGGTCAAAACACTCCGGCAGTCAATGTCATAATGCATCTTTTGCACTTCATGGTGATTACTTACCAATTACGGCTTGCATGCCAATTGGTGTCTGTCTCTTTGTGTTGCCAAGAGATGCAGTACATCAGGAGTTCAAAACTTTGAAATAATTGAGTAATTTTCTACAAGTTGCTCAAAACAAGCCATTAAAAAAAATACTTTAAACAGATGTTAATGACAAAAGATATACTAAGTTAAGGTAATGCGATAAAAAGGCAAAGGTTCTTTCCTCGCTTTGCACCAATGAGGCCCGGGTTTGAGTCCCGGCTTGGCCCAGGCTTTAAGCGCATTTGGTTTCCAGTCCATACTCGCTCTCGCAGGTTTTGTCTGGGTACTCTGGTTTCCTCCTGCCTCTAAAAGTGGACCTTCTTCCCTTCCTAGCTCCGTAATGTGATGCTGATTAATAAAGTGTATGAATAGACGTACAGTTATTGGCGCAAATAGCCTGAGTTGCTGAAAGCACCATTGAAACAAAACAACAACATTCCTCCTTTACTTCTCTTATATTCTTTCCTGGACCATCCTTATAAGGAATAGGATTCTCAGGGACATAAGGCAAACCAGGAGCCGAACTTAGATGGCCATTTCAACTTATTGTTGAGAAAAGAAGTCTACTGATGCTGCAACATGCCACTTTTTTTCTTTCAGAAGTATATTTGTTAGATCTGGAATTCACCCAGTGATTGGCAGCTATCATTTTATTATTTTTTTTAAATTGTAAATATTTCACAAAGGCCCCGAAAATTGAGACATCCCAGCCCCCAAAATCATGGGTTTTATACTCCTTTAATTTTAAAACTTGAGGAGCTGTTGACAGCAATTTCCATCATTGTAGTTTTCAAGAGAATTGTTGTGATTCCATTTGTGATTTCCTCAGTATTTTTGTTGTTTCCAAATAGAATCCAGAAATCTCACGTTTACATTGAATTCGGGCATTCTTTCAATTGTGTATAACATGAAATATGCCATTTGTTTTATTTGAATATATATTGATTTTAAAGCAATCCTTGTTTCTTATGAGTTTTCCTTATTTCAAGCAGTCTTTGTGTTTTTGTGCGTTTGGAATGTGAACAGGAGTATCTCCTGAAATTAGAGTTGAGATTGCTAAAATTAGAGTTGAGATTGCTAAAATTAGAGTTGACTTTCAGTTTGAGTCACTTTAGGGATTTGGGAATATATGATTTTTAAATGTAGTTTTAGTGAAACCATAAATAATTCCAATTTCATAGCAGGAATAAGGGTTTCCATCACAAAATTTATTGGGGGGGAATTGTGCGGAGAGGACAGTAATTTGGACTTTCACGTTACCTTTGTCTGTCTAGGGGGAAGGCTACATTTGGGAGTTTTTCCACACTTTATAAGGAAGCATATAATAGACCAAGCAAATCACCCATTTTTATTGACTGTCCAATGGGGAATAGTGCTAAAGAAACAATTTCTATTGAAAACGTCAACAGGTTTTATATTCATATCTTTTTATATAATCCAATTAATTGTGTATACACATACACAGCATAATTGTTGGAATTCACATTTTCCTTCAACACATCGACCCATATCAACAGATGATCGACACAAATAGGGACGCCTCAGGCTCGAATCCAGAGGGGATGGAGTTTACGGATCATCCGCCACTGCAGTGAAGCCCTCCCCCCCTAAATTAAACAATGAAATATCAATTTAAAGTAATAAAAAATGACATCCCATAATAAAGGTTATTAATTGTAAATCAGTTACAATGTAATGCACTACCTATGTGTCCACCTGTCTGCAACAATCGGACCCCCAACCCCCAAAAAATCTGACGGACATACCCCCCCCCCCCTTAAAATTCCTGGATCCGCCCGTGTAGATTTTGTTTTGATCCTGGGCAGAGCCCTTTGTAAAACTAACCGCAGAGGGCGCTATTTAGTATGCTGTTATGCACACTTGACGTGTAATAACGTAAATGTACATGTTTACATCATGATCAAACGTGTCTTGTGTTGACGTGGCCAACTGCCCCCTGTTTGAATTTTAAGTTTCTCGATTGTTAGTAATCATTTGAGTGAGAGGTGAGTGTACAGCTCGTTTTTATTAAACTGTTAGGAACCATTTAATCGTTATCCCCAAGATTTGAGACCCAACAATGTTGCCGGCTGGGAAACTTGCATTACTCATTTAAGTTATTAAACGCTTTCATCACATCAGTCACAGTGGTCATCAGATAGGCCTACCCACAGAACTATGGGGTCCGACGTCCACCCTGCTCCCACGGGGCGGACGTCGGACCCTACACTGTTCTTGGGGTAGTCATTAGACATGTTAGCCATTTGTGATGACCATGAACATGGTGAAGGGGAACCTGGTGGAACCACAGGGCCAGGGTTACAAATTTCTCAAATCACAGGTCTCGTTTGAGGATAGACCCATAATTTGTAAACAGGGCCCAACGAATACTCCTCCGTTGTATACTGGACCCTGTCCTGATTCATAGGGATTTCTTTCGAAAACTTTATCTGGGACATCCGGGGGCATAACTAAATATCCGCTTAATTTTATGAGCTGAAACTGCACCGCTATGTTCACTACTTACGGTTTACACATCCGCTAGGTTGTTAATTGTAGAAAACTCTCCTTTTCCTCGTTTGGCGATGTTTGGAAGAAGAAATGTTGCCTTTTTTACCATTTTCCCACTCCGTACAAATTTTTGCCTGATTTGTACATTACACAGACTCCTTTGTATGGTCAAGTATTGGTACCCTGTACGAGAGCCTGTCTAGTTTGCACCCAGACTTCAGCACCCACGGATCTCATTCAGATCTGCGAGAGTACCTGTTGATCTAAGTACTCATGGAAAATTACGGCTGTTTTGTGTCACAGCTAATACACAATGCCCTTGGCTGGTTCCCTGTCCAGTCACGCACTGTTTGCAGCAAATCGTTAATAGCTTGGCTTGCTCTCTGTAACAAAACACAAAAGTGACGAAACAGCCATCGCTATTGTGCAAGTGGGGCAAACTTTGTCCGGAATGGGAAAACGGCCAAAAAGGCTACATTTTTTTCCTCATATGAGGAAAAAATGAGTTTTCTACAATTAACAACCTAGCGGATGGTTTACACCGTAAGTAGTGAACATATGGGTGCAATTTCAGCTCATAAAATCAAGCGGATATTTAATTATTCTCCCTGGATATCCTGGATAACGTTTTCGAAAGAAAATCCCCATGAATTGGGACAGGGCCCAGTATACGTAGGAGGATTATTCATCGGGCCCTGTTTACGGGTCTAGTTTGAGGAAGACATTGGCTTACAGTAATGATTATTGGATCAGAAAGAGTTCCATTTTCCCAGAACTGTGGGCTGGGTATGTTGTTTAGGATGGGAGTGCAGCGAATGATGAACCCCATACACAGTTCTGGATAGGCGTACAATCTACATGTAAGAGTTCCATTCCTTAAATCGGTTTATCAGTCATCAGAAAGCCACACCATGCATGACATGTCCTGAAAGGCAAAACTAACAGGAAAAATGCTGAAACATTTACCTCCAAAAAGTTCAGAATTATTCAGACCAGTCTTGAATACATTGTGCACAGCGTATTCAGTGATGAGTGATGATCATGTATGGAACTCTTTCCGTTTTTTTTTTTCCATTTCTTTTCTTGAAGCAATTTCATGTAAAAAACACTGTTTGGAACCAATTTACAAATTTTGTAAAGAAGTTGCGTGAAACTGGGATGTTTCTGACTGTGATGCAGACCGCTGCTTGCCCGTGTTCTCGTGGTCAGTGGTCATGCATTATTCATGCATTGAACTGTTCCATCCACAGATCATACAAAGTCAGCATGGCAGACAGTGATAATGACAGTTTCCACAGCGCAGGTGAAGAAGACGCTCCTCCACTTCCGCGGAAGTCTGGAGGAGACTCATTAACACGGACACCACCATCAGCGGGTTCCTCACACGGTGCATCCACCAAGAAAGAGGCCAGAAACACTGGGAAGTCCAGTGCCAAAAAGGCAAAAGGCAAGAAGGGGAAAAAGAAAAATGCTGCTGTGCTGGATGAGAAAGGAGACAACTCTGAGGAATTGAAAGGAAACATACCACTGGAAGAACCTGTTGGAGGCCAGCAACAAACCAAGGTGCTGCCACACTCTGACGTGCAAGAAGTAGGTCAAAAGCCAACAGCTGCAGATTCCAAAGTGGCCTCTGGTGCTGAGAGTGAACTTGGACTGGATGAGCCCGAAAGAGAAACCTGGCTTGTAAAAGAGCCAGAACACAGGCCAGAGGGCAAAGATTTGAAGGAGCAAGATGAATTGTCTCCAATTAGGGAAGACAGTCAACTCAAGAATGAGCGTGCAGAAAACACTGGAGATGCTGAAGCAAAAACTAAATCTCAGGTCCCACAAGAAGGGGAGGAAATCACGCATCCCGAAGAAGACAGGGAGCAACTTTTAGGAACGGGCACTAAGATGGAGCAGGATGCTATCAAAGATGAACCATCAAAAACCGGGAAACAGATAGGTGAAAGTGCATCATCAGCCTCGTCTAAGCCAGGAGATTGTGCCACAGAAGCTGAGGCATCAGTCACAGAGAAAAGTGCTGCTGGGGCCCTCGGCAGGTTGACAGGGGAGAAGCCAGCAGAGAAGAAATCCAGTGGAGGCAGCTGGGGTTGGGGAGGATGGGGTGCATCCCTGGTCTCCTCGGTGTCTGCCGTAGGTAGGTCATCATTCAGGTTGGCGTCCAGAACAGTAGTCATATAAATCATCATATGCCCTACGTACGTTGAATTGTGCAATTGGGGATGAGGTTCTGCAGTGGTAATAAAAACCATCGAAAGATAACCACAAATAAACGAAGGTTGATCTTGTTGAGTGATATTGCTATACTCGTCATTTTTGCACACCATACAATCAATACGAAACATACTTCCAGCTCCTAATTTCAGTACTGTAAGGTCTTTTTTTAATGAACCTTACATTTCTGGAAGTACATGTATCTAGCTCCTTTGCCTCATGTATACCAGATGCAAGTTTGTCAAATTTTAGGGTGTAAACCAACCTTGCGTTTACACTCGTTCATTGCAAGATTAGAAGGAAGGATCAAGTCCAGGTCAGACCCTGATCAACCTTGTGTTCACGCTTACCGGCAATCCTCCTTGATTCTCCCTTGCAGGATCAAACCCCCTTGATTCCCCCTTGCAGGATCAAACCCCCTTGATTCCCCCTTGCAGGATCAAACCCCCTTGATTCCCCCTTGCAGGATCAAACCCCCTTGATTCCCCCTTGCAGGATCCCCCTGTAAGCGTGGTCTTTGTGCATCCACTGCTTCTTTTGGGCTGACCTGTGAGCAACTTTTGCTTGACCCAGTTACAACTTTAATGTCCAGGGCAGATGAAATCTGACAGTTGACTTTCTTAAGATTTCTGGGGGGACCTCTGAGAACAAGAAATGTTTTAAAAATGGTTTTTCTTCAATTTATTGACAAACCACCCCAGAGCCTCCAGAATTCACCAAGAGGATTTGGGAGGTTTTTACATGTAGGACGATAGAGATGAGCCGAATTTACTTTGCATCGGGCTTGATGCCCCTTGAAGTGTTCCCGGTTCCCTACGCAACAGTGGATTTTGCTGGCTTAGGAACGGTCCAAACCAAGACACTAGAGGGACTTGGATTTGATATGTGACTTTACCCTCATTTACTTTGTAAATTGTAATCAGTATAATGCACACCTTAACATTTAATGACCATGAACAACCTGTGTACCAAATTACAAGAGCGCTAACTCATTCCATGCAAGGAGAAGTTTAGACACCTCCTGGGTGCCGACATCTTCAACTTATGCACATATTTTTAGAACTTGATGAAATCAGACTGAACGAATTTTGAATGATGTTGTCAAAATGCAATGTACAAGTACACCATTCCCCTGATTCCTGTCATTCGATGTGGTATCTTCAGCATTTATGCACACATTTCTCGCATTGAGCGAAACTATTTACTGATTGTGCGTTTAGGTTTTTGGTGTACCAGCTTCATTGATGCAACATTTTAGAATACAGATGCAGATGTACAGAAAGCTTTCCACAAATTTTGTACAAAATTTTTCCATAGGTTTATGTACAAATATGGATGTGTCCAGCAGGCTTCACTTGGCACAGCAAGTTAGCACTCTAGTAATTAGATGTAGCTCTGTGGTTCAACCACAAGACACCCCTGACATTAAAATCTAAGCTAGTGTGGTGCATTTCCCAACAGGTCACGGCTTGAGCTCTGTCATCGAGAACGTCGAATCTTCCCTCGGGCTGCCCAAGCCGCAAGAGCTCACCGACCAAGAAAAGAGAGAGCAGCAGTTCATTGTGACTTCCGACGAACAAGGAGACGGGAAAGAGGGCGAAAAAGAAGATGGAGACCAGCGCGAGGAGACGAGGGATCCAGGAAAAGGAGAAGAGATGGAAAGAGATGGGGACAGACAACAGGAAGAGGAAGGAGAGAACAAAGACCTAGAGCAAGGTAATTTGTCTCAAGAAAACAGCCAATGCAGTTGGACTTTTCTTGCTTGTTATCATGTAATGAAGTCATCCTAGTACAAACTTTTATCACAAGCATTTTTTGCAACGATCACAACTCAAGGCTGTCAAATGTTCTACCGATACTTTGCTTTCCACCTTCACTTTTTGTTGTTAACAGTCCTGATATTTGCCAATATGACATGATTAATTTTTGTAATTACGGGTTTTGCCCTTACTTGAGGTATTTATATTCGTTAACACTGTATACTCAGTGCTTGATGTATGAACTTGATGCATGAAGATATGTCAGGTAAGGGCAAAACCTGAAGTTACAAAAATTAAAGAGCACCTCTAAGGAAAACATGTTTTCTCTGAAAGCGTCCAAATCCAACACAGTGTCATTTGTCTTCAATGGTCAACTATAACAAGTTAAAAAGGGCTTTTTTCTGTTTGACATTGCATGTAGCCATTATTTGTAGCCATTGTTTGGCATGCACGGATTGAAGGATTTATCCACTAAGAACACAGGGCGAGAGTTCCCTCAGTTTCTCTGTTTTCTCAGAATGACGCAATCTACTTTTAGCATGTTCAGAATTCGCATCTTGGCATGAACAGAAAAAAAAGCCCTTTTTAGCTTGTTATAGTTGAGCTCTGAAGACAAGTAACACTGCGTTCGATTTGGATGCTTCCCTATTTATTTGAACAGATAAAATCAGAGAAAACAGGGTTTCCTTTGAGTTGTTCTTGAACATCTTTCTGACGCAAAGTACATCTTGAAACGTGACATGAGTTGACATGGCCTGTACTTAAGGCAGCATCTGACCAAGAACTTTAGAAAGGGTCATTTTGTTAATGAGTATGTAAATATTGGGTCTGCTTTTCTTGTAGACCCCAAGGATCAGTCGTCCATTCCCTCCAGCATGAAGGGATTTCTGTCTTTGGGAGCCTCTGCAATCACTAACGTTGTGGGCAAGACAGTCACGGGCGGCCTGGATGCACTGGAGACGATTGGTCGCAAGACCATGGACGTCCTTCAGGAGGGAGATTACAGCGTGACAGACAGAGGGACAGAACAGAAAGGCAGCTTGGCTGAGGTAGGCTGGAACTGACAATTACTGCCTCTGCCTGCATTACTTTCATCCGTTTTTTATTTTGCTGTAGGGTTTTAACCCTAAAAGTGCCAAACTGTTTCAAACTATCTCACAGTCGTTTTAATTTTCATAACGTTGGTGTCAAAATGAGTATCAGACACATAAGACCCTACTAGAAAAACTCGTGAAGACATGATGCTAGCAAAATTCTGGAATTATAAGTATCTTTATAATTGATATACCATATGTGGTACTTTGTGTTGGCCATATGAAAGATCTTTGAAGGTACTTCGGAAAGCAGAATAACTACATTGGAACCTTTTCAATAGGATACTTGGATAATCTGTAGGCTGATGTATCATAGTTTGTGACATGGTTAAATCAAGGCTACTCAGTGCAGTGAAGAACGTGTGCCTCGATGCATCATCTATTCTGTGAATTTCATGTGTACATGCATCCATGAAAAGGATGCGGGAATGATTAAGGTTGTGTGTTATATTCATGAAGATGTACATTTTGTTCATAGAAAACTCAGTGTTTCAGAAAGCCTTTCACAGGTTTAAGTTTTGCTTTGATATTTAGGAAAACAGCATCTCTTTACATCAGATTGATTGTGTAAACTTGGTTTGCTTCAGATGTTAAGAGATGCCAAGGAGGAGGCGGAGACTGCTGCCAAAGAGGAGGAGGAAGAAAAGGAAAGGCAGAGGGCGCACTTTGGAATTCTGTTTGATCAGTACCAAGGTGAGACCGAACAAAGCTGTCATGCTACACCCTTGTGTGAATATCTGATACAGAATGTTGGATATGTTTTCTTGTACAGTGAAATCTTGATAAGTCGAAGCCCATTAAGTCGAAACTCCGTTTACCTCGACGTCTTTCTGTATTCCCGACAAAAGAATAGGCCTATATGTACAATAAACTATCCGTAACTCGAAACGTCAATACCACTAAAGCCGCCTGTCTCAAAGTTTTAAAAAACAACTGAAGAATGATGAATAAAAAGTGATAAAAGAACACTTGCCTTCATTATGAGTCATTACTGTCACGCGCACGACTTTTCTTTGATGAGCCAAGCATGTTCACTCGGGCTGCCATTGTCACGTCGACAAGCACTGGGTGGGCATCAACAGCAACCGTAAAATAAATCAGGCACAAATGATGCGCTTTGTACATGTATCACATGACCAGCACGGAAACCGTGACCGACTGGCCCGCGCACTGCGTTATGCCGTAACAGCCCGATCAAGCAAAGCAAATGAATGAATTCTCAAGACGTAGACACAGGTACCGGTACATAACTTCATTGGTTTATTGTTTATTAATGTACCACATAAAAACATGTTTAATGGTGATGTTTGAGGAAAACTTTCACAGTAGGTATAGCCTAAAATCCATTTCGTGTTCGACTCAGCTTGCAGGCCAACTGCCCTAAGCCAGTAAGGTTGCATGCATGTGCACTGAAGCGAGTAACTTTCGATAACTCGAACGTCGGATAACTCCAACTTTTCGTCCATTCCCCTGAGCTTCAACTTATCGAGATTTTACTGTATATGTATGTTTTCTTGTGTTGTATTTTATAAGATTTTTATGTAGGATCCCTTAGCTATAACCACTTCATGCTGGGTGGAGTTAGCAGCATGCAGGACCTGCTGCCAGGCGATTTTTCATGATTTTCCGGTTTCAAAATTCTTCAAAAATGCCTATTTTTCTTTACTGGACACATACACACAAACAAATGATTGCCTTGTTGCGAGTCTCATCCGACAGGCAACCTCCACTGACATGAGTATTGCAGCCATGCCTGCAGCCTAGTAAAGAGCCCCATTGTGCTGTCTTGCGTAATTTCCTCCCTGTTCCCGAAATTGGCCTAATGCGTTGCTGGACGGTGGTGTTGTCTTTACTAATGCAGCCAGATTCCATGAGCATGCAGCGGTATTGTATCGCTCATCGCTGGAGTGCTGGAGCGCTTTTGTCCCCGCTGATAATCTGCGGGTGCTGGCAGCAGCAAACAATGGTACTGTTTCAAAACAAACACAAATTACCTCCACTAATGCCAGCACTCTACGCTGATGGCATATGAGCCTTGATTGGCAAGTCCCAGCAGCTCAGTCTTTTGTTACGAGTTTGGTCACCCTGCTCATGAATCAAGACCCAGTTCCAAAGTTCTGATTTCAGGCACCCGGCCATGAATATATGGCCAAGGTCTCCGGTACCAGGAGCCCCAGCAGCGAGTGGATAACGGAATAAACTTTATTTGCAAAGTTTTATGGCTCTTTTTGCATCATGGTGCCAGGGGCTTTTTTCATACATAGCAAACAAAACTTTTAAAAGTCTCAACGTTCAGATATTGCACACATGTTGTCACTGTTGCTAGTGAGTCTCCATCTTCATTGCACCTAACCTAATGCAGGTCTAGCTCACTTGGAAGCTCTGGAAATGATCAGCAACCAGAGCGAGAGCAAAGTTCAGGGGTCACTGAGCATGGTCAGCGGTGAGGACCTGCAGAGTCTGAAGACTGAACTAATTGAGATCAGGGACGCTTTTCAACTGGAGGATTTAGAGTCGGAGGAGCAACCTGGTAGGTTTGCACAATAAGAATACATTCTAAGTATAATTCAAGTGCTTAAGATCTAGTAACTTTCATCTTTTTAGACTTCAAAGCTACCCAGTGATGCTGCTTCAACTTAAATGTACCTGTGTGTGGTTAAATCCAGCTGCTAAAACATGGAAATGCGTAAATTGTTTTCAAAGAGAACAGGAAAGTTCTTTTGGGGCTCAAGAAAAAACAAATTTTTTCAAAATTTGTGTTGGAAATGCTTAGTTTTGTTTGATATATCGGTGTACAAGCTACTGAGCCATGCAGTGGATGTGTATCCCAACTTCCTGAACTCTACGCTTAAACAACTCCAGCAGTACCCATGCCACTCCCAAAGCAGTGTTGTCTTCACAAGTCCCTCAACAAGTCCAATCACAAGTCCAGTCACGAGTCCTTTCACAAGGTCAGTCTTAGGCATGAGGGTGAACAGTGACAAAAGAATGCTGTTTTCACAGCTCATTTGAAAAGCTTGTGAATTGGCTTAAGACTGATTGACTTGTGATGGACTCAAACATGACTCTGTCCTACAGTTTCCTGATGACAAACAGAGCAGACCGTTTGGAAAATCAAACCTTTTCACATCACCAGCTCTTATCAGAGCCAGTAGATCTTTCTGCATTCCTTCCATGGTGTACCCACAAACGCTGCCTCCTTACATGCTACTCCGATCTGCAAAGCTTCAAACAGCACTCATGTAATATTCTTCATCACATTTTCCTGTTTCCATTAGCAAACCACCTGAATGTTGAGAGTTTCAATACTTTGTTTTTGTTTTCCAAACTTGTTATCTGTTACAGAAGGCAGTGAGCAGGATTTTGTGAATGCCATCACAGAGCATCTGTTTGGTGTAAGCTTAGCATCAACTCCTGATAAACTGCAACGGGTAAGATTCATTGGACCTTCAAGAAAACAGTTGTGGTGCCGCATCTTTTTGAGATAGGGTTACACTTTATAACTTGACTGTCAGTTTAACACAGAATCACAGTCATTTTCAGAAAAACTGGCAAACCAGTGTCTTTGTGATTCCTTCAGTTGGGTAATTTAAAACCCACTGGACGGCCATAATTTTGGGGATGCGTCATGGGTTTGGGGGTTCAGATTCAATCAGCTGGTGACATGTTGTGATCTTGGGCAAGCAACTTCACCCCTTGTGCGACTCTCTCTACCCCTGAGTCTAGGAGGGTATCCTCAAGGGCAGTGATGGCTGTGTTTAACCCTCTGCTCTCTAGGGAGCTAAGGTTGTCTTAAGAATGTTCAGGTGTTATGAGCTGGATAAACAGACTTAATTAAAAAAAATCAGTGTCTTTGAATGGCAAATGACAGATACTGTGCACCTATATGCTGTGCTGTGGTTACTCTGCCTATTGCCATTTTTAATTTCTTAATTTCTTCTGTCAGGTTCAGAGGCGGGTCCACGAATGGCTAGCAGAATGCAAGTCACAACAAGAAGCCGGCCAGAAGCAGAATATCACAGTCAGTGGGGGACGTGGGGAGTGCCAGTTCAGGCTTAGAGATAATTTTGATTAAAATCTCATGGGAGAGTTAATGAGGAAGAATGTTACAAATTTGAATGGATGAATTTGACATCTCCGGGCATTTTGGCCATTTTGACTGCATGGTCAGTTCTATTCATCTCAACGTTTTAAAGTGACCGAATTGGAAGTAACTGCTGTGTAAAACATAAGCAGCCATCATCAAAGGACAGTTGTCTAGAATCCAGTTGATCGCTGCTTTCAGTATTTGCAGTGGTAACTTCTGAAAGTGGAGGCAGATACAAAAGTGGTGATCGACAGAGCAGTGTACCACCCATGTTAATGAAATCGTATCGTATGCTAGCAATTAATGCAGTTTCATGTTCCGAAAACCAGCATGAGTCCTTGTCACAGAGCTGTTACTAAGCATAGCAAGGAAAGTCGCTTTAGCAGCATGACTGTGGTATTCTCAAACGCATTGTAGAGTGTGAACTCATGGTCACTGGCTCTGCCCTTGAAGTTAGGATTTTCTTTGCTGTGCTAACTGCCTACCATCATCAGCCATTAGGACAGCCATTGTCAAATGGCAACTTTATAGCTTCTTTCAGTGTTCATAGTGGTTATGCGAAAGTCAAATTGAATTTAATGTCAAAACTAAACTGGTCAAGATCTACAACTGAAAGAAAAGTTGTGGCTCTGAAAAATACGCTCATGAGAAATTCTCTCAAACTAACCACAGGAACTGCACATCAAGGCTATCGAGACACTTGCCGAGTTTTCATCGAGAGTGATTGAGCAGTTCCACAAGGCATGTGAGCTGATGCTCTTGCCACAAGACAAGGAACACAGCAAGAGTCCGGTAGAACGAGCCACCAGTCTCTCCAAGTAAGTACATCTGACCATGGCCTTGTGAGTTTGCAATCTGTCTCTACTTCACGGTATCTTCATAAGTGAAATCTACCTGAGACTCCAGCTAAATGTAACAAAAATTTCCACCATACAAAGGGGCTGGTTGGCACAGTGCACTCTGTGACACATAAGCAAACAAAAAAAGTCAGTTTTTAATAAAAATCTCTCAACATGAGAGAGTTAATGAGCTTGAAAATCGCAAGGTGAAGAGCAAGTGTCAAGTTGCATACAAGTTTTGAAATAGCACTTCACTCTCAGATGACACGCCCAAATTTGTAGATAGTTAAGAATATAGGTAAATGAAACCCAATGGGGAGACGTGTTGATTCAATAATATACACAGCTTGATTCATCAACTTTTGACCACTATGAAGAGAGAATGTTAAAATTACCCAACAGATTCTTCTGCCAGTTTTTTAAGATGAAGAGAATCTTTGTCAAGTTGAACCACATTATACTTGATTGTGCCCTATAGTTCCATTCCACAGAGAGTCACTTCTTTGAATATAACCACCTTTCTGATGACTTTGATGTCATTTCCTTCAAAAATGTTCTTCTCTTCATCTTTTTTTTCTCCCCAGATTGACGAGTGTCCTTGTCACTGAGGTCAGTAACCAGGCTTGTAAGTTTGCTGACTGCCTTAACCAAGAAGCGAGAGACCGTGAAGATGGAGAAGGGGCAGCTGATGTCAACCCACTCATAACCAACGTCTACTTAGAGGTCAGTGTGTGCATTCTAAATGTCATTTTTATTTCATTTTTTGTCTTGTTTTTGTTGCAGCCTACTGCTATTTTAAGCTCAAACTTGTATGTGTTGTGGCAAGAGAAATTGGATGCCAAAGATCTAAAGATTGAAATAAAATGATCTCTTCCACTCTTAATCCTTCTATCTCATACACTGAATGGCAACAGACACTTTTTTGGAAGTCACTGAATGCAGTTTATACTCTGACTTCAATTACAGAAAGTTGAACATACTTCAGTTTCTGCAAATTTTGTGCATTTAGCTCATAGGAATGAGATTGGCATCTGATTAAGAGATTACTTATGTGAATGTGAACAGTTCACTTCCCAAAACCATGCACTCTCATCCTGGTAGTAAACTGAGATTTCACCTCATTATTTTGAAACCTTTAGAGTGCTTTAGATCGAGAAAAACTGTAACTTGGGACAAAGCAACAAAATAGGAAAATATTTGATTGTTGAGATTAAGTTCTTTCAATATTTGGTCTCATCTGAATATTATTCTCCAGTTCTAGGAACTGCCCAGTTGTCAGGCAGGCAACCTTTCCTCTCATCATCTGATGTCTTTTTTTTTTCAGTTCTCCCGTTTACATTATACCTTTCCTTTTTTTAAATTTGTAGTTGTAAGCCTTGGTTTCGCCACAGGCACTGAATTTTTGTCAATACATTTGACTGGTTTTTCCCTCCCTTCTTTTTTCAAAGTTCCCTTGTTACTCTCTGCATTTATACCCGCCTCTTGTGTCAGCAATTTCTTCAAAAGAGCTACAGCTTGTACGTATAGTTAAAAGATTCCTTGTGTTTTGCCTGATTAACTCCCACCAGGCCTCTAACAGCACATCCTACATCCAAGATGCATTTCAGCTTGTGCTGCCCGTGCTACAGATGGTTGCCATAGAAAAGAAGAAAGATTCCAAATCTGAAACCACATGAAACTGATGTGACAAGCCATCCAACTCCAAACATTTCCATCAAGTAAGCTTTCCACCATTCTCATACTTGTTGGGTCAAATGAATGGGCTGCAAATGAAATGACCGTACTTTATAACCTTACTCCTCACGCCGGCCACTTGTGACTCAGGAGGGCCTAATTTCTTTGAAAAGGTAATCAAGAGACGTGGCAAGAATTAATGAATGCAATAAAAACCAAACCAAGCAAAATGCACAAAGAAAAACAAGGGGAGAGGCTGTTATTCAGAGCAAAACCTCTGTCTTCTTGTCAGACATCTCTGCTAACTCGGCACTGGAAAAGAACAATACAACTTCTTCAAAAATACCTTATTTGATAAGGGTCGTTCTTCAAATGTGGGATCCAGTGTTCTTGTGCCCCTGTCACATCTAACATATGATTTTGTTAGTTTAGAACATGTTCTTTACTTTCCAAGAGTGATTCAGTCATGCATTGCACCTGCCAAACAAAATTAGTTTGAAATGAATTTCAGACATGTCTCCACATGACATAACACAGGTCAGGTGTAACAGGAACACAAAGATGTCACATGTTGAACCCTGAATTTAATCAATGACCTCTATTCAAAGCATATTCACACTGACTATTGAACAGCTGTGATACTGTAAATAATATTTATTTATTACTTCACATAAAATTTTAAGTAGCAGGGTGTTGACTTGAGATGAAAAATCTATATTTGCTCATGTAATAAGGTCAAGGTTGTGAACCTGTTGAAAATGAAAAAAAGTGTAGAGTACAAAGGACGATACATGTACAGCTTTTGTAACTTGGGTTACTGTTTAAATTTAAATTTGGCAAGATCTCTTCGAAGAGTTGCAACAATTCAAGTGTTTTCCTTTTCTGTGGATTTCATTTGGGACATTTGAATTTATGATTTTCTACAGCATACTCTAACTCTTTGTCTCACTTCATTTCTTAAATTTATCAAGTTTTTATGAACTAAGTGATCAACTATGCTCGGCTTAATGTACCTCTACATGTCAGTTTGAAAGATCAAAGATCAAATGTTCTGGCTATTTTAGCTTTATTTTTCTTTTCAATTTTTAATTACAATTCATGCTATTTATCAACCTATTTTATGTTCTTCACCTCATTTACCAAAATGTGTAATCATTCATGAACAAAGTAATTGCCGATGTTTTCTATTTTGTATAAACTGTGACATTTCAGTTTTTAAACCTCATCCTCATTGTAAATTGAAACCAAAAGTTTAGAACTGATGATGCCCTTGAAAGTCATCTGTTTTTTTTTTCAAAATCAATCTTTTCTTCTTTTTGCTCTCAAGTGTCCTCAAATATTCTTACACAGTTAATTTATGGTTGACAAATTATGTACTTGGCTCACTTTGTGCGTAGTAATTCAGAAAAACACTTTGACTTCGTTCTAGCCTAAATCTTGTTCCATATGTATAGCTTTATCCCATATCATCATGTGGTTTTTATCTGGTACATCCTCAACAACCAAGACAAGGGCCAAACAGGGGCTGACACTCACTTTTTACAAGCAAAATTATCAAACTAACAAATCTGTTATGTTACCTGTTGTCATTTAACTACAGTTTATAATTGAAATTTGTGTCATGTACAACTGAAATTTATGTCATGGACACGTACCTAATGTAGAATAAATAAAAACAAGAATTGTCATACTGTGATCAGAAAGGTGATTTTTTCATAGCTACGTGAAGCCCAGCTGCAGAAGCTATCATGACATTAAGGCAATACTTTCAGTCATTTACATTGTGTCCTGATGAATAAAAAATTTCTCCAACAGAACTCACATATGTTCAAAGAACCATTGAATCACTGATTTCAGTTTATCACATTTGAGCAAGAATGGTAGCAAAAAGGGTGATCAGAACTGTGGTCACCAGCCCTGACTTGAAAACCGTTGCACTTGCTGCTGACTGAGTCGTCATATCTGTGACAGTTGATGGTGGGTCTGTGATCAAAGAGGAGATACAACAAGATATCTGTTAGATTAGGACAGATGAGGTACAGGATTGTGAGCAAAAGTGGCCAAAGTAACGATTAGGAGAACTGGAGTTGCCAGCCCGATAGCAAAACCTTTGCATTTAGTCAGTGAATCCGCAGCATTGTTGATGTCAAGACCCCATAAGGCATAAGACCCAGATGTCCAACATAGAGATTTCCTGTCAGAATTCAAGTCACGAACGATTCGAGTGGACGGCAACAAAAGCATTTCTGTGTCGCTGTTCACCCTGCCACTTCTGACGCATTTTGTGAATACATGTAGTGTCATGCCTGGTCTTGTCCTTGGTTTAATTTTTGTGATGGTCTTAACCACAACACTGACTAGTACTCGTCACATGTACCTGTGGTAGCTTCTGCCACTTCAGGAGTTGTTGGTGGGTCTGTGATCAGAAGGAAGAAGTACACCCAAGCAAGCAGGATGTTGAGGACAGAAGAGATACACAGATATTTAAGAATGAAGATGAAGTCAGATGGTGAAGATTGAGCAAGATGGACAAAAGTCAAAATAAGAAAATGTTAGCAAAATGATTAACCTCACCTGCATAACCTGCACGGATGTACAAATAGTGTCATTTTTAGCATGAATTTTGCTCTCTCGAAAAGTGCATATGATGTGGAGAGTATAGTTCATCTATGTTAACCACAGTTCATGTCAGATTTATCTCACAGTGTTACATAGTCATAGAACTGTAGGACATGTCTGATATATAGTCATTTCATTTCTCATAGTCTTTTGTTAAGGGTCCAATCACCATTCTTCCTGTGAGTGTGGAAAAGCTGTTAATTAAAAGAGTAATTTCACAAGTCTGACGGAGTTACATTATGAATGAATAGAAATGAAAAGGGCCAAGAAACACAGGAAAGAAAGTACGGAGAAAGACCAAACCCAGTTTAATCATTATTTTTGACATGAATCATTTACCTGCAACTGTAGCATTCCAAAATATGTTGAATCCTGCGTATGTTTGCTCTCTGTCACTAACAAAATAGACAAAAGCTGTGTCATTGTAGACACTAAATGGACTAGGAGCCCTGAAACCATCAAAGAAGTACAGCCTGGGATTCAGCGCATTCCCCTGTGCCAATTCGCTGTGTGGGACGTAGAGTCCGCTACCGACAAAGAGCTCATCTGCATTCCTCTCTATTTGGAAGTTCTGGGCGAAGCTGAAGCGAATTTCCGTTGCCCAGGGGATGTAGAGAAGGACCAGGACCCTCTCGTTGTTGCTGTAACCGGTGGTGGTGTATCCGGGGGATTCATAGGAGCCCGTTTTGCAGCCCTCTCCGTAGCACGTTTCAATTATTTGATTGTCTGCATTGATCAGAACCAGCAGAACGATAATTTGACCATTTTGATATGGATTTTGGCGTCAACAAAACAGGTCAATTTTTGTATGACTGGTTTTTTAATTAATGTGGTAATGAGATGTTTACTGTCCATCCCCCTCCAAAGTACTTCAAAGTCTTATGTTGTCTTTAAAATTGATATTGTTTGTGAGTTAAAAGGAATGAGACATCATGTATGTGTAAAACATGTTACTTTCAAAGACGAATCGAGACTTACTTAATGTTTGCGTGCAGTCATATCCCTGGTAACCCGGCCTTGTACATTCACAAACGTAGCTTGGCTGGTTGGGTACGTTCCTCACAAAACATTTGTTATTGTTTGGACATAAGTTTGTCTCACACTCTGACAAAAAAAGAGGAAAAGAAGGGAGGTGCGATCTGATTATAAACTATACATGTATTTAAGGATTCTTTTTTGGGGGGGGGGCAAACTTGATTAAACCTTTGGCCATTGCGCAAAATATTTAATCAAAAAATAAAGGAGATACAGAATTGCGTTTTTTACCTGTTCCTGAAGATTCCAGTATACAGTAGGTGATGAAAATGATTGCCAACGGAATCAAGATTTTGTGTCCCGTATTCATAATTTCACCAGCCTTTGGCTCGGAGAGAATCTCTCAGCTTATCTAAACAGGGCGGCCTGTTACAGTCTGGCATCAAGGTCTGGAGTACCTGGTGGTTCTGTCTGCCAGATCTATTTATACCATACCCATGTGGGCCATTGTTCCTGGTCCAAGGTTTCTCGATTCTACGTCATCTGCACGGAGAACAATCAATGATGACAACATCAGACTGCTCGCACACGGATCTGTGATTCATCATGTTGATTCTATGAGGCAGAGGTTTTGAACAATAGCCGCGAACCTTGAAGGTGTTTGGGAGTAATCGGGCAGAAGGATGGCAGGCGGGGTAGAATGAGGTTATGCTTTGTTCGCCGTACATTTTCCCAAGGAAACATTTTAAGGTAATTTCCCTTGTTTTTAGAATGTGCTGTTTGTCTAAAATGTTAAATGGGAAATGTAAACTTCCTTTTAAAACGTTTTGAAGAATCATTTTGTAAGGTTTGACCAAATAAGGAGCATTTTGAAACTCAAAAGCCCTGTCTGCTTTGCAATAGGGTGGGATATGAGTCCGGGATTAGGTTAAAGCGTATGAGGTCCCCCAAAGAAAATATACCCCGGTAACCATTTAGAATGTTATGTGTGTTTTGGACCAATCCAGATGGTTTGGAAATTGTTTATTGCTTTCTCTGATTTATTATTTGCTTATTGATTTTCAATTACTTTTCCACAATTCTAAATCTAAAGATAAACACAACTTTTTTGGTTTGTCGGATGGTTTTGTTTCTATGACGTGGTGTACATCTGTTTCTGGTTTGATTTTATTTTATTTTTATTTTTTTAGTCTCAGCCTCGTTCATGAAAAAATTCCGAATTTCCGTGAATTCTTTGTTACGTTTACCCGCAAAATGAATGGGAAAGGTTTTGTAGGTTGGAAACATTCTCCCGCATTTCATCCCTTCTATATCCATCATGTAAAACCACAGATAATTGCGGCCGAGTCGGGGCCCAATAGCCCTTCAGACAAGCAGGACTGTAAATGGTGTTCCTTTACCATGGATCAATACCAGCTCCATTAAAAAAAATGAACAGATTTTGTATGATATTGCAAATGGTAGACTTTTTTCCCAAAAAGGAGCCTAAACATTATTTTTGAAAAGTAATGAGGGAAACGCTAATATTATCAGTCTCTCTTCTATTCCCTTCCTTCTGAAAGCGTTCCAAAATGTGGCCTCAACCCTCAGAAAGGAAAGAAGGTTACATGACAAAATTTCAACATACAAGTATCATCGAGTACCTTTCAGAACTTCCCTATAAAGTCAGTTTTGACAAGTTATATGTAGTTATTAAATACACTGTACATCTTACTAAAATCAATACAATGAAACATTAAGTTCGGGGACATCCAGCATATGTCACAAAAATTAAACGTTTTGGAAATACATGTAAATCCAAAACAAGTTTATGTGAAAAGACATCCAGTTTAATATTTACTGCTCGATGATGGGTTTCACATCTCTGTCGTCACTAAAGTCAATATTCATGATTTGCCGAGTCACGTGTTTGGTGCCTTGTTACTCCTCCCCTTTTTTGGAAGTTGATTGTAATTTGTGATAGACACATAAGTGCTCAGTAATGCTTTCGTGCTCTGTAGAGATTTCACATTCAGTCCGTTGTCACATTTTCGAAATAACTTGCTCAGAAGTAAAAAAAAACAAACAAAAACAAAACCAAAATACGTTTGTGCAATGTGCTGTTGCCACATCAGTTATTAGGGGGTCTATGTTGAGTTGGCAATCAAGATTTAAATGTTACTGAACGAGTACCAAGCATTCTAGCCCAATATACTTCTACGTGTACTTCAGATCATGGCTGCAATGATCAAGTTCTGATGTTTGTAATTCTTATAACTGCATTTCTGCCAAAACAGCCTGGTTCCCTTCTAGAATTGAAAGTACTCTCTTTAAGAAAACCATTATTATGAAGCAGATTCAATTCATATAGCCTACATGTAGTGGCATTCGTAGTGACTGAAGAATCTCGAAAATGCTTCAGTCACGTTGTCTTTACGCGTCACTCCATGTATGACTCCACCCAAACAAATTGTGCGCAGTATAAATATTTTTATTTCTGAACTCTTCTGGTATCTTCCGTCATAATTCATTTTTATTTATATGTGCTGGATACCTGCTATACTTATAGATCTACAAAAGGGTAGTTTACAACCAGGCCAAAGGCATTTGGGGGAATACGCCTATCGTCTGGTGTTTGTCGAAGAGTTTTACTGTTAGTACAGTAATCTCTGAAGCATGGTTACTTTCTCCATCTGTCTGATTTCGCTTTTGTCCATCTTTGCCATCTCTCTCTTTCAGTGCGACTTAGTTTTGCTGTGTCTCCACCCTTTTTCAAACACGTTCATTGATACCCGGGACAGTTGGTTTTTCCAAGCCTGTTTACCTGCAGTTCGCAGCGCCATTTCAGATTCGTCAGGGCCAGAAACGGTGATCATACCCCCCTCCTCTCCAAAAAGTAGCCACAGAAGGGGGATAACGAGAGCAAGGCGAATTTTTCTGTCTGTTTCATTTCCCTTCCTTACAAAAGCCCCAACAAAAAGATCATAAAAGATTAGGCCTACTTGAAAAAAAAATTCCAAATTTTGGCCCTCAAAAAAAAAAGGTCCCGCCCCCCTCAAAAAAAAATGGAAAGCCAGAGATCCAATTCTCCTTTCTGGAAAGTATCGCGATCCAATAGATTTTGCTCAAAGATGGCATCACTCATTGCCAACTAGGCACCAAATTTCTCCTCCAATGTCATTGTTTAACAGAGATTTCTGATTACTGACATCAAAATGGAGAATAAAACTTAAGGAGAATAAAATAAAGGCTTTTCTCATGCAATCTTAGCAGAAAATGTCCCCCAAAAGTGTTACTACTTGGTAAAGTGAAGGAATCTTCCCTCCGCCTGGCATTCAAGATTGGGTGAGTTCATTACAGTTGTAGGGATGTGCTTCGGCAGAGTGAAGTCTGTAAAACAACTCGAAGAAATATTTCCCCAAACAAATCATTTGAATATATCTGAAAAGTCCTTTGACAGGTCTCCATATTATGAGTATGAAAATGATGTGCAAATAACTGAGTTTTCAGTAAGAAATGTGACTGTTCTACTTCGTAAACCCTCCTAAATGCAGAAGATGATTTGCCGAACTCTAATTGGTCATTTTTCGCGCCTTGATTTGTGGGTGAAATGTGACGACCACGTGAGTGAAAGGCCGGCCATTTTGAAACTCGACATGGGATAGAAGGAAAAATCGGAGCTGAGGTTTTTTCTTCTTTTTCAAAAACAGTTTTGTAGGTAAGATTAGCCATTTGATGCTTGAAATGATATTCTTTTAAATGAAACTCACTTGACTATAGGTTTTAATATTTGAACGTTTTAACGAGTGGACCGTCCAGGTTTGCGTAGGAATTGATAGGTCACCTAGGCCTACTGGTTATTCTGAGCAGGCACACGCAGGCCTATAGGCGAACAGGCTACATGTAGATATCAATTCAAATTCTACACTTGATATTGAGCTCAAGCCTCAAAGTGCATTTGTAAGGTATGGTGTCAAAATCAAAAGTAAGCCTACCTCCGTGCACGTACAAGTATGCCCTAGTTTATTTCGGGAATGGCAACTGGTGAGAATGTTTACTTTGGAATATTATTTTTGACGCTTTCCATGTACGAATCACGGGATGCGGAACGTAAATCATCACCGTGTCAATACGTAGGACTGGGAGGCACATCGTATGGTTAATGATGTTGATAAATATATGGTGGGCATAGGTGTATTTAAGAATAGGACAAGTTTCTTATTGTCTGCTTTTTTTCATAAACTAGGCCTATGGCGTGTACACAGGAGGCCAGCTGTAAGAGCTTTGAAATGGCATTTGTTGACGGAGAAAGGTCACAGTGTTACTGAAGTTTGTAACCTGGCTTCATCATTTGAACATTGGCATGGTGAGTATATGGCGGTCCAGAACATTACAGTGATTAGCTTTGTTGAAAAACCAAGTACGAAGAGTTCTATATACAGACGCCAGTAATTATTGACCTTTAGAAAGCCAAAACATGTCCAGAAAAGCTCACTTTAAGAGAGAAAATATCGAAAACATTTAGAAATTTTCAGACCAGTCTCATAGGTTTGTGCACGGGTGTCAAGAGGCGTCCATATATGGAACTCTTTCCACACTCCCAAATCCTCTGATTTCAACATGATTTTACATACACCCCAGAAGGTTAGGGTTAATTTGGAATGTGCTTCATACTGTAACGTAGTACGGTCAGGGAATCCACCTTGGCTACTTCATACTGGTACCCGGCAAGGAAATACAGTCAGATTAGAAGTGTTTTCATTAATTCTTTCATCTAAAGACTGTTGTAGGACTTTTGAATATTTGAAACAGTAGCACAAACAATCTAAATAGTAAACTCCCTTATGCCATAATGAGGATCAAACATTTAATAAGTTATACTCAGGGTTTTGACTCTATAAAATCGTTTTGCATGAACAGTAATGTAATAAACTAACAGTACGTAGGAATCCTCAAAATGGATGCCGGACAACTTGGCCATTTGCCAACTCGACTTCGGACAACTCGATCATTGAGACAACTTGACCATTTGCCAAGTCATCCATTAGGACAACTCGACTTTGACAGAGAGACAACTCGACCAGTGAGATCTCTTCACATGTTCTCATGAATACAGTCATGTTCTCAATTCAAGATTGCGAAATTATTCAGCCAGCTTGCGTGCAGCTCTACAAAAATCCTTGAATTCCTGTGAAATGTGGTCACCGTCCACCTTGTGTGATAGAGATAACATGGTTACCACCAAAACCGTTTCAAATTTTAAACTTTTAATTCGGACATACAAGATTAATGAAAGTGGTGACGCTTTTTTCGTTCTGGATCAGTTTCCGGAAAGTAACAATGTGACAGGCAAATCTGTTTTCAGCCAAAACATTGTAAAAAGCTTATTTTCTAATGAAAAATTCCTCAATTTAGAAAACTTGATTCCTAAATAAGAATTCCAATAAATTTTTTAAAAATTGCATCTTTTGTAAATTTCAACTCGACTTTTTCAGCTGCACAGCGTGGGCCATCAACGATACTACTTCGTGTCCCACAGCTGATGAACCCATTATGTCACGTACATTTCTGCAACGTCCATATAGCGAGATGAGTTCGCAAAGTATATTGTGTGCATGCACTTAATGCGTGATTCATTTTTTGGCCAGCTTTAATAAAACACAACTTGGAAAGTCATATCGATTAAACAGACATTAGCTAAATGCAAGAGTTTATAAGAGTGTTGAATAAGAAAAAAGGATTTGGGATCACTCGCAGTGAGTGACGTATAGATAGATAGATAAATGGTTTATTCTCTTAAAATGACGAGATGTGGCAATCAGAGATTGAATTGCATCAAGTCAGCACAAAAAATGTTCCATTAAGCATTACTTAAAATACATTCAGTTAAAAATACTTATAACATATAAAATTACAAATAAGGGACATCATCCCTCAAAAGCCTATTTATAAATCCCCAACAAGGCTGTGTATGCCATATCAGTACTCTCTATGATATGCAAACCTCAGACCTCATCTAATTATCATCTTCCAATAGGATACTAAAATCTTCTTTGCTCTATCGAGAAAACTTAGCTTTTATGAAGTTAGATTAAGTTAAAAAATAAATGGTTCACTACCGACAAAAACCAACAATGACCACAGACAGACCCCCCACCAATAGGCGTAGACGATGACAAGGACAGCAGAGCAGGGACGTCAATAACATCAGTACTAATTCAAGTCTAATTAAAAGATTTGAGAACAGATCAGAGATTGACAACTCTCAAAATTTGTCTAATAACAATAAAAAGAATACGAGGTGAAGATTGTTTAAAGGTTCCAAAATCCATGGACCTTGAACAAACCAATCATCGCAACTTCAAAACAAAGAACAATTTAAAAAGATAGTTTAAGAACATATCAGAGATCAGTCATCAACTTATAAGTGGAATCAATTACAGTTAATTTAGTCAATGAGGTAGGGTACTGCATTACTCTGAAATCTACTTGTTCTACATTGCAACTGGGGAACTCTGGAATTTCGAAGCACTTTATCATTGCTTGGTCAAGTGGGGATAATATTATTCAACTTTGAGTTTGCTTTCACTATTCGTCATTTTATTCCCACTGCCATTCCAAAATGTCAAAGTGCAAATCAGAATTTTCCGAAAGCAAGTTTTGTTCAACAAAAAGTTTACATTTCACTTTAAACCAAAGCCTGTCTGAGAATGCAGAACTGAAGGACAACACCAAGTAGGTAGGTTTTTATTTCAAGCTATCCGGAGCGAGGAAATCAACTGTGTAATGCATACGGCTATATACATGTACGTGCAGCGCGGGTGCAAGATCGGTTGATTGTGCAAAGATTGACTTACTTCAGCCACCATTGTTATAAATACCTCAGAAATTAGGCTTGTCAGTCTACTACATGAAATTCCATCCCATCATTAAGGCAAACGTATACTAGTTTACACCTTGGCCTCAGTAGACGACTGGGCTGAGTGGACAGTGTCCCAACGGACGACTTGTCCCAACAGACGACTTGTTTCAACGGTTTCTCTCCTCAAAAATCCTCAGTTATCTGCATGTTCCTCCTTCCACAGATACAAGATCACACGGTGGGCTGTACATGTAGTCGCAAGACCTCCAACTTGCATACATCTAGTCATGGAGAGTCTGCTGTTAGGTGAGTCAGACAAAAGTTGTGGGCTCACTCCATCACAACCAAATTTGTGCAACAAACTGTAATCAAAAGCATTTTTTCTGGGAGTGTTACTCTGCCCATCAGCAGTCATGCCGGCATACATGGTGAATTCAGTGCAGTAGCCATATACATAACACCATAAATATGGTGTATCTCATCATGCAGTGTTTGTCATTGGAAATGGAAGCATATTCGCAACAAAAACGAGTCTGATATGTGTTGGTGCATTTGCCGAGCTTAACACAACATGTCGTCGTGTTGTTATGGATCATACAGGTTGACTCAGCTCAGAATGCCTCCAGAACACACTAAAATGCCTCCAGGACCCACATATATTCCCAACAAAAATGAGTCTGATATGTGTTGGTGCATTTGCTGAGCTTAAAAGGCAATATTATGTAAAACTGGACACGAGAGTTGGAACAATGCAGCAACTGTAGCTGCCTGAATCAGCATTATTTGTTTCTCTATATATCTGAAAAGGTTCACAGATGCTGAACTTTCAACTCACACAGTTGTACGTGTAAATAACGTTGTTGGTGTGCACAGAGTTTTGATGGAGTGAGCCTTAAAATTGTTCCTCACTGTAAAACAGTACTTCAGTAATGTGCTAGGAATAGTTTTTGTAGACCCTCAGTGATTATGGTTCACACAAATAGGCCACAATAGGGTGTGGTCCTTAGAATAGCAGATTTGAAATGACATTTTCATTCATACTTTTCAAGTGCAACACAGCATGTTATCGTGTTGTAGATCGTACAGGTTGACCCAGCTTTACTAAAATGCCTTCAGGACCCACTAAAACATAGAAGCTGGCACTGTATGCAAAATTGCCCGGCCAAAAATGAAATTCATTTGGAAGGTTGAAAGGCAATTGTACTGCAGATGATATGGTGAAACTTGCTATTTCAAATGCAAGCACATAGTGCAAATGAGCCAAATACAAGTAGAATTTTGTATTCTGTGCCACGAGAACCATTCCATTTTTTAAAAAAAGTTGATCTAAGCCTTGGCTTTGACATGCCATTGAACTATTTGCATGCCCCTGAATTTAAATCAAATGGTATGCACTTTTGTCCACATGCGTGAGAAATCTGACAAATTTGGACCTTTCTTGCTATGTTTAGCTCAATATCTGACCCTGTATAATCTCCTGTCGACAGCTAAAGACAAGTGCATGTACATGTACATGTTTTTTATGCCTGCATTTAGGATTTTTCAAAAATTCACCTTCTGTTTCTGCTCTACTTTGTCAAGTTCATCATGAACCAAATGGTTTCTAAATAGCTGCTTTCTTAAAGTTTTTCTCTAAAGCATCTTGTATCTTTTTGTCGAGTCATTCCCTTCACCATAGCACAAACACCTTGACGAGACTGCCCCGTGAGCTCCTTTTCTATATTTGTATATTCATTGTCTACCATGAGTTGAAACTAACTTTATGGGCAGTGAACTATTACAAACCAAGAACTTCTCTGCATGTATCTTTGCCAATTCCTTTTGGCAACTTGCTTTAGAACTCATGAACAACCTTTATTCTGTCAGTTTTTCTGATGTTCAAAGATGAATTCTTCAAAAACACTAAAGTTACTTTTCAAAGCAGTTTACCATCCTTGAAGTTTAATTAACCTCTTCTACTAGAATTTTTAGAGTTGGATTTAGGAGTAAAACATTAAGGGTTTCTATTGTGAATTCAACTGTTCCCTATATAAAAGATTGAAGTCTTGAATCTGTAAAAAAAAATCAACGTTGTTTTGAGAAACTTAAGCTACTTCAGATGTTTTCATGAAATTTGAACTGTGAACATTTGGGCCACTGAAATAGTTGTGAATTCTTGGCTTCAGGGCACGAGTAGTATGTTTCTGGATGTGTGTACATTGCATGCTTGTTGGGTGAATGTGTCGGCGCCGACATGCAGTTGTGAGCTCATGCTCTGAAGCCTATTAGTGTTGATTGCTTTCAACACCAACATTTTCAAGTATAGGAAATGTCCAGTAGTGTGGTAGAGGTAAACTGACAAAAATGTCCAAAAAGAATCACGCTTTTAAAACTCTGCAACCAAAATGTCCCCCCCCCCACCCAAAAAAAGTATTTTCATCTTCATTTCATTCTATGAGGTAAACTTTAACACCTGTTTTAAAGTCTAAAAAGTACTTGTACTTGTATTTAACACCTTCTGTGGCTACATGTCGTCCTATCTGACCAAATGATACTTCAGTGGTTAAACAGTTTTCTAACCCTGTGCATTTGTGACAAGTAAATAGATCTGATTGTGTGCGGTAGACACAAAAGTCACTGGAATTGGCCTTCATTTGTGATATAAGAACTCAAGGTTCTTGTGTGCTACTTTCATATACATGTACCTGGACCTGTACTTCCTTTTCTCTGCATGAAACATAGGCCATCTTTCTTCCCAAAGGAAAACTAAATGTTTATTTCTTTGTAAACTTTGCATGCCTCAATTCCCTACGGTTTGCTAGTACTGTGAGTTTGAGGTGAAAAAACATGTTTTCATTTTTCTTCCTCTGCCAGATCTATGGAGGAAAATAAGCATTGTTTCAATCACTCTGTTAGAAATCTTATGAAAACATAGTAGTCAAAAAGATATGCTATGCCCTAGCCTATATTGGCAAGGAAATAATCTCCATTTTTGTCCACTTAACTTACATGTACTTCCCACAGGAATGCAGAGCATTTCAAACAAATATCAACAGTTTTCCTCACTTTGGAAATATTACCTGCTGTCTACCTAACAATCTTTTCCTAGTGATAAAATTACTTTTATATGAAACTCATTTTTTTCTTGCATCTTTGAAAACGTCATTTCCCCATCCCCTTTAATGTTACATCCGTCCCACCACTTGAGTTTAGTCCTTAAACTCTGTTCTTTCAAGAACTTTCCAGAATTTCATCTTTTCTTACTGACTCACATCAAAGCTGCTTATTTTCTTTCTGACTTGGAACATCCGTATTTTGTAAAGAATTCTGCATTGCTGCATTTTCTTACCTTTCAATCAATCAACTTTTCCCACAAACAAAAAAATATTTGTCAGAACAGTTCAAGCCCAATTTATTTTTTATATGTGAGAAGAGAAGGCTGTCTGCTTTTAAATTCAGAGTACATGTCCTTGAGCTTGTGCATGCCATTTATCCCAAGCAATATAGTTGTCTGATATTTTGCAGTAAAGATTACTGCAATCATTGTAATGCTTTTAACCTCAGTAGGCTTGTCAATTTGAAGCTTTCTTCAATGTGGATTCAGAGCTAATGGCTTGAATTTGTGTCTAGCACTCAAAATTGTAATGTGGTGCACATACAGCATTGCTGTATACTAGTTGAAGATTCCTAGTGGTAATCTTCAACATGTTTGAATTTGAGAACTGGACATATTGGCAGATTATTATTATGGTTTTTTTTTTGCTAATTTTGAAAGTTTAGATGTACTACCTGTAGGTTGAATTTTTATTGCATTTAGTGAATATATGTAATGTGTACTCTATGTGATTTTGGCCACCATGCCACCGCCTTGCTAATAGTTACAGAACCAGTGGAATTTGCCTTTTTGTGCACTCAATTTACATGCTTCTGCATGGATGTCAAAGTTTAAGGAGCATTCATAATCAGTAAACAAACTGTGCTGTATGAGACACAAGTTAACAATAATAAAATGTAATAGACCACTACACTGATCGTTGTAGGGTACTTATAGGTGGCCATCACTGGCCCTTCCTGCAAGCCTAGCCCTTTAATTGTTATTGCTGGTATTACTATGGATACTGCAGATCGTACAAGTCTCATGACCATTTTCAAAATGCTCTTCAGAGGCCACTGCCAAATATTCTAGAATCATCCCTCCCCAGTGAATTACCAGAATAAGGCCAAGATGTTTTAAAGCACACCTCACAAATTTCATCACTAAATGCCGTGAATAAAACAAGCCCAAAACTTATCACATTATGTGATGCAGTACAAAAGAAATTGCTTATTGCCTAACGATCTTTTAATAATAAACTGATACTTCAGACGATTTTATGGTGAAACCTGCAATTTCAGACTGCGAGTGCACGTGCAAGTGGGCCAAATATAAGTAGAATGTGCAGCACTTTAACAACTGTTCACAAAGGCCCACGTAATTGAGGCAGCCACCCCACTCAGTGCATAAATTTGTATTCTGTGTAACGAGAACCATTCCATTTTTTTAAAAAAAATTGATCTAAGCCTTGGCTTTGACATGCCATTGAACTATTTGCATGCCCCTGAATTTAAATCAAATGGTATGCACTTTTGTCCACATACATGAAAAATTTGACAAATTTGGACATTTCCTGCTTTGATTAGCATCTACAACAAATTTCATCACTAAATACCGTGATGCATTTTAAAACTTGGTGCCGTGATGCATTTTAAAATTAGTTGAGATTGCACAAAACTTGTCACATTTTGTACAAAGAAATTGCTCATTGCCTAAGGATCTGTTAATAATAAACTAATATTTTGTACACAAAGTGTACCAAAAGTGTCTAGTTTTTCAGGCACAGATGTATTAAGTTCATGTGTAATGATCCTGGCAGGCAAAGTTTTTTTAATGAAGCCTGAGGGGACTGAAAAATTGAAAGCAATTTGATTGAATTCATTTCTGAAAACAGATTTTTGAAAGAGGAACTTGGAATTAGAAAGTCATCTTTGAAGTATGGGGAAAATGTTGTTTAACTGAACCTTTTGCTAGAAGCCCTCCTTTAAAATCTCAAATCGTCCATGCAAAAAAAAATGCTTTCAGCCCCAATCCTCCAAATTCTCCAAATTTCTTGAATATGCTCCTTTGAGGAGTGTCCACTGTCCCAATCTTTCAAAATCTCTGATAATTCCTGTCATTATGTTGAGGCAGTGCAAATGGTATCCTGGAGCAGTGTGGAGGACTTGACATATAATGTAGGCTTGAATGTATGTGTGACTGCGCCACACAAGGTCTAATCCACAACCTTAACACAAGGCATCCTTTGCAATCAGCCACACTTTCTTTGTCATTCTTCCTTGATCTATCTTCCAAAACCACTCTGTAGATTTTAAGGTCATGTACATGTCTGAGACAATTAATTTTAATCCAGAGAAGCTCTGAGGGGGAAAGTTCAAAATAATTAGAAACAAGAACCGTGCCTGTAAATTATGTTTACCTCTAGGCTCGCTTACTTCTTTTTAATTCAAGATGTTTCACAGATCTGGCAGTGCTGCCAAGATGTATTGGATGTTACTTGTATCATAAGGAACAGATATTGTGAAATTTGTGTCCTATAATAGCATATTAGAATGTGGTTGCAGTATGCAAAGTTATTCCTGACCATGGGCTTTCAAAAAGAAATAGCAAAATTAGGGGGGAGGGGAATCTGTAATTGATTTCTGAATAACCTTACGGGATTAAGGAAGGTGCATGTAGAGCCACTAACTGAAATTTTCCTTAGAGCTTGATGCACCTTGATATTTTCAGTTCAAAGTTCATGAATTAAGGTCAATAGTGAGTTTGTCTCCTAAACTGCTGTATTTTGTCCCAGAACTTTGGGAGAAATTTCACAAGCTAGTTGTGAAGGTGGTGACGCCATCCTTTATGAGAAGCCCAACGTGGATGTGGCTTGATCCTTCTGATGGAGTAGGCACAACCAGTACCAGTACATGTTGAGAGAGTTGATGTGTAGGAACTCATCTAATGACATTACTAGAGGAGGCATCTGATTCTTAATTTGATAACCCAGTGTCAGGATGTCATCAGTGGCATATGAGTCATGTTGGACGGATGGAGCTGCTTTTCCAACTTGTGGATTCCAACTGGTTTAATTTGGTACAGTTAATACAACAGATTCAGTTGGACTTGCATGTTGTGAGCTTGATCATTACAATGGCATAGTAATCAATCTTAGTAAATGCTTGTGCTTGAGCATCATATATCTGTTTGCTTGGGAAGTATTGTACTCCATTATAATTAGCTAGCACAGCACTGTATTTAAGACTCCTCCAAAACCTTTTGCTTCAATCAAAACAAGGACAGATTTGTTTAAGATTTGTGTAGCAGTTCGTACGGTACTTGGCTTGTAACTTTTACTATGTGCAATATACCCTGCTACATTTGTGCTGAGAAAATCTCAGTATTAATTAAGGTGGGTACTCTGTTGCATTATTGGATAACAGAGTTCTATTAGGAGGTGCCTGATCCTTGGAATGGCCTAACATCAGGGTGTGGCTGAGGTTTGTCCCCAGCTGCGGAGAAGGCGTAACCCCAGACTGTTGTTTGGGAGCCCAGTTTAGTTATTTGTGCATGCATGTAATTGTTTCTGGCTTTGAGTATTTTTGTTTGGTTACTTTTTGCATGCTTGAAGTGGTGTTGCATCCATTTGATGATGTGCCCACTTTTCTTGATGAAGTGAAATGGAATGTACATTTTCTTTAATGACATGCTGAAGAGTACGAATCACAAAGTACTCTGTTTCAGTGGCCATAACCCCCCCACACCAAAAAAAAAAACTTTAGTGTAAATCACAGAGACTGGCTGGGTCAGCAGTGGTCATCGTGGAGGGTTTGAGGCAACAACATTAGAACAATTTTCTGAGTTGGATGCTAGTTGTGAGACCATCAGGCACCAGCCACAGACCAATCCCTTAGGCCTCACGTATGTTCACTCCCTCCACTTAGTTTTGCTTATTGTTTAGGGCCAAATACTGATAGGCCAGTACAGCTTTTGTGGTGGAAAGGAGATGTCTGATGTAATTGTTTTGTTATTCAGTCATCTAATGCAGCAATAGCCTTTTTCTAGCGGTAAAATTTGTTGATTCCCTCTGTTCCTGTAAAACAAATCATGATATTCTTGCATTTGGAGTTTTCCCAAGAATTTGAAACACATAGAGGTGAGGCCAGTGCTGAACTAAAAGCCATCCTGATGCTCATATGCAGCGGTCAACATTTTTCTTAAGCCAGATTCAAGAAATTAAATTTGGTTCACGCTGTGATTTTATTCTGTCACAGCAAGTCATTACATAACCGAAAGTCAAGTTGATATTCGAATAAAATATAATTCAGAAGGGTTAAACGATATCAATAAAAATTGCTTTATGATTTATCAAGGATTGATACTGGCTTCTGTGGACACTAAATTAATGACTTAATATCACTTTAAAAAAAAATGTTGCCCTTTTGGCTTTATTGTGTATATCATGACTGATGTCATTTGTAAATATATATGTGGGGCATGTCTCCAGAAAACTGCACTCCTGTAAAAAATATTTTCAACGGTTTATGTCGCACACTATGTGTGCTGTGTTGGCAAAACACCAGCGGCATCTCCCTGTGAGACTACAACATCCACTGGTATCGAACACTGGCTATGGCTCTTCACCAATTGACCAAAATCTGAAGCCGTTGTCGCAGGAGACGCGACCAGAACGCGACTTGCCCGTCATGTATAACCTCACACAAACCCGTGTATTAACTCAGTGGTGTACCAGCATTGGTGGGTAAACATACATGACCTTACCTCATTGGGACCTCCAGGCTCCAAAAGTGGGTGGTCCACATGCCCCCTGCCCTCCCCTTCCTTCTATGGCTAATGGTGAAATGAATACTTAAGACCTGTAAAATAGTGCTGTCACTATGCACATGTATCTAAAAAGTATTCATCTAAACAGCATTCTATTGAATTTCAAAAACCCACTCTTAAAATCCAATAGTGTTGATTAGTATTTCAGAATACCCAAATTGGATAAGGATGGGCCATGTAAAAATCAATCAATAATTCGGTTAGTGTATTTGTCATTTGAAATTAACAGTTTACTTTCAGTGGAAGACCCCTCCAAAAGTTACCTGCGTAGACTTCTTGGATAGGGGTTTTCACCTTGGATAATTGATAATAAGGTTCATTAATGTATTGAGGTTTACTTTTGACAGTTTCATTTCAAGAGTGGACATTATTGAGTGACATGAAATTCTCATTGAATCCTTTCAGAGTATTATTTGGTTTCATGTCACTTTGACAACCTGCTGATTGTTACCGTGTATTTCAACTGTATCTTAGTTCATTTTTGTCATGGATCTCCCATAAACTGTGCATACGTGTGGCTGAGTAACGAATTTGTTTTGCTGTGCTAGTTTGCACGTGGCAACAAGCAGAGTATCAAAGAGCGCCCTCATTTCCAAAGAGTGAAAAATCATTTTATGTTGCATTGACCTCAGAAGCAACCACAATTGTTTTAATCTGCCAAAATATATTATTTTATAAGAATGTTGTACTGCCAAAATCCAGTTCTCAGATAATACTCTGCTAATTTGAAATGTTTGAAATGTTGATAATTAGTGCTAGACATTTGTAATTGTCAACTAGTGTGAAAACAATTCAGCCTTCATTTCTCTGAATCCGCAAATAGTTGATTGCTAAAGTGTACTCCCTGACTGTAAATTAACTTTATGAAGTCCAACCTTTTGTATTAGTCAGTAGTTCTGGTTTAAGATAAAGGTCAATAAGGCCATGTGCTATCAACAGAAATTGTTTGTGTGCCCAGGTTGTACACCATCAAGTATCTTTCATGTTGGTGCAGCATTTGCCATAATAGGTTGAGCAGTTTTCAAAGCAGATAGACAGCCTTCCTGATCACCTCCAATTAATGTATATTGTCATTCTGATCCTCTCGCTGTCTTGATTCTTTCATTGTCATCCTCCGATGCATCAAACCTTAGGCTGGCATCCTTGCCCCTTACAAACATCTTCGAGTTCATTCAGTATTTCTGCCTTGCCCTGTTCCTTCATACATGTTGTGTCTCTCTGATACTTATCCAAATGTTCATGTCTAGTGCTGACTTTTTACTTTATCACTTCTTGGACATGATGAGTTCTGAGGCCTCTCTGTAATCAGACTCATTTATCTTAATGTTGCGCTCTTTTTCAAACCTTGACAAAAAGACCCCTCTGCAGGGTTAATATTCCAGTACTTGATTTGTGATGCACTGACACTTAATACTCTCTGAATGTTTCTTGCTCTGAAAGCAACATTGATGTCCGTCCTTTTTTTTTTAAGATGACAAATAATTGGGACTCCTGAAGCTTGCATCTGTACCAGCAGTCAAAATCAAAATGGACAAGGACAGTTTGGGAAGAAAGTTAATGAAACTAAGAATCTACTGGCTTAGATCAACTTTTAATAACAGATTGATGAGTCAAGTATGGCGCATGTATGGCAAGTGATGGTATCTGTCTCAGTTTATAGTGTGCGCTGCAATATTTGGCCATGGTGGATAGCGCATACAACTTTCTGTAATGAAATCATGGGAATTCTTTACCGACCGTTTTCTCCAGTTTTTGAAAATCATTTCTACAGTATTGTTCAATGGTAACAGACTGATCCCTGACAGCTGATTTTAACACTTTTACTGAAATGCAACCTAACCTATATGTACATGTAACTAAATGAAGCGCAAGGCGCCACAGCCACTTTTGAGTTAAAGGCCTTTAAAAGAATCTTACACATCCAGTATGGCTTTTTTCCATGTTTCTTATGCACGTGATATCAGTTTTATCATGATGCCAAACTGAATTATACATCAAAACAATTAGGGCTCAGTTTACCTTTCTTTAATGCAAACTCGAACAAAATTAGGCCTACTTGAAAATAGGCCTCAAGACTCATTTAGTGGAATCTGGTCTCAAATGTAATTTGTGGCTGACAACTATAGCCTTTTCAATTTTAGTGAATAACATCTTCATGAGGAGGTAGAAAACTCAAATGGAAACAAGTGAAGAGATTTGCTCATTTTGTGATCAGTATGCCTTGAAGTGATAAAATCAGCTGTTAGTTGAGAATCCTGTGGTCTGGTAAATGGACCTCTTTCAGAGACACTCTGATTTCTGCCTGCTTTATCTTGCTTTATCCAGCAGATTATTTCTGACCAGACGTCGATGAACAGTTCATGGGGCCATCCTGCAGACATCAGGAATCTGTGGCAACAGCTACAAACCAATTTTCAACATGAGGTTGCCATTTGTGAGACCATCAGACATCTGCCTTTGAAGGACTTGCCGAAACGGGGGGACCATTACTCCCAAGCTGAAAAACTTGGGGGGGTTGGACCCCAGTCCTTGCTTCCGCTGTCAGTGATCTGTGACATCATTCGAGGAACTGCGTGCCTACAAGAAGGGGAACACTTGGTGTCTCTCTCCAGTAGGACTGTTTATGAAAAGAGCAAATCCAAAGCACCAGAGTTTATTACTTGACCAGCTCTATTGAAATCTGGAATTAGTTAAGAAACTACAGCATCTTAAACGATGTTGTCAAAAAAACCCATTGAAGCACAACCTTTCAAGAAAAGGAGCCTTAGCTGGGCGATTTAACCTTCAAAGATTTTTTTGGACCATCTCTCAGACAGGGGAATGAGGGATCTCCCAAGGACTTGGCTGTCACATGCTTGACCTTTTTGAAGCTTGACATGCATGTAAATGCACAACTGTGAGGTTTAAAATTCAAAGACAGGGCCTTGATGTTATGGCTGTTTGAAGTTCATGGCCTCAAGCATTTTGGCTGTATGCATGAAGGATGCCAAATTTCTAGCTGTCTTGTGAAAAATGGGCTTTGCTTGAGAATGCCATGTCCAAATTTCACAAACATTGGTGTAAAAATGACCACATAATGTTGCCAGAAAGGAATTTATTACACTCAGCTAGTGAAAAAAAATGCAACACAGCGAGCAAATGGAGCAAATGTTTGAGGGAGATTCCCCCCCCCAAAAAGACGGTCATTTGGTATGAGATTTGTCAGAAAATGTTTCTAAATGTCACAGATGCTAATGTACAAATTGCATCACAGATTACTTCATGACTTTGATTTTTTTCCCTCTCACGTCTGCGGTAACCAAATGACAAAGTCCATTTTCCATGTTGAAAGGAGAGCTGAGTGTTGTAGTCTTTGAAATGTTGATTTCGATGGAGCAGGTCACAGCTATGCTGAAGTTTTTAAGGTTGTTTGAAACTTTAACTGTACTACATTTTGCTGGACACTGAAAATGAATACAGATGTATGCGTACACTGTATGTGTTTCAGATAAAAACCAGGCACATGCCCAAGAAAGTTGTAATGCTTAATAGTAGCATGGCTTTATTCAAATCCATTCCTCAAAACTGGTGTTTTACAGGTTCTTTTTTTTTTTCAGAGCAAGATGAAAAGGAGATATTGCCTTTTTGCCCATCAAAGACTTTTTCGGTAAAAAGTATTCAAACCTTTGGAAATGAGGCAGTACAAAAAAAATGTAAAGACAACAAAGGGTTTCATGTGAGATTCATGTTTGCCAACACTGTGATCAGAATTTTACGAGGAGATGTTTGTCGGATATGTGCCTGGCTTTTTATCATGATGCATTTTTTAGTGGTATATAAATTGAAGTGAAGTGTTGTTTAGGCTAAAGTGACTTTGAAATGACCTATATATGTAATAAACGTTATGTATAGTCTACAGCGGCACATTGTGATATACACGATATGGAGGATCAGAATCGCACAGCAGACAAAATGTTGACTAATGAGAGCTGGGCTTTGGGTAATATGTGTTATACTGTTCTGTCTGTAATGGCATTCATTACTGCCTTGCATTTGAAACTGCTTTTTATCAGCAAAACACTTATAAAATGCTTGCCCGGGCCACAGTTTGTACATTTGTTAGAACTGATGATTTGAAGATTTCAGTGTCTGCCATCATGAGGTGTTTTTTTTTTAATATTCTAACCCCCTCCAAAAAATGAGTCATTACAGCAGATGCTAGCTTCAATAACTACAGTAGTTTCTAAACGGGTTTTGCCCTTGAAGCTGTTGTTTACCATTGGTGAGACATTTTATTTCTATCTTTATATCATAAGATGCTGGTTTTTTGGGGACAACACATCTGATTTCTCAATGTTCTGAAAATCACGTTTCAATTTGTTGAAATTATACTCGTGTAATTTCTGTCTAGGGCCCGGACAGATTTTGCATGGCAGTATTCCCAAACATTTTGTCATTGCGAATTTTTTCTCTTAACAAGTAACCGATGGTAGGCAATGTGTCCAATACTGATGGAGATTTCAATCTCCTAAATGCTGAAATGTACTAGTGCGTTGTTCATGTTGTTCATGATGTGCCACTGTAGACTCCTTTTTTTTCTTTGTTTGAAATAAAATGTCAGTGTTGAGTGGTTTGCTTTTTTTTCTTTGGGATCTGCTGTCCAAAGCAGTTGCAACTTCACAGTTAACTATTTCTTTCTGAATCAAGTTGGCATTGTATGAATATTTTTCTGGAGATAGTTATGATGTTTACCCTTTTATTGCTACATTAATAACTTACGGATGAGTAAGATGAAGCTTTTGGAAAACATTGTCAAACTAGACAGCATAGCTTCATCCTGGAAGCTTTTTAGACTTAATTGCACTGCAGCGGGACTTTCGCAAAGTAGTCATTATGCAAATAGTGCTTTTCGTAGTGCGGAAAATGTGAAATGGACAGCAGGTCTTCTGTCTTGAAATTCCATCTTGGTGTTTCCAGGCTAAGCCCCAATGAACACACTGCATCAAAATACACAAACATTTGAGAACTGTTTTCCATATGTGCTTGAATTACATTACACTTTGATTTCTTAAAAAGCTCCTCCAAAACTAACAAAAAAGTTAAATTTGGATGCATTGTGCTCGTAAATATCAATTACTAAATGCATAACCAAAGTGGGATGTAGAGTGGTTGGAGCTGTTACTAGATGAACAAAAAAGACTTGGAAATTAAACAGATCTGTACTATGAATAGAGTGGGTTGGACCAAATCTGTTTTTATTGCATTGAGTTTAATTAAAAAAGTTTTTCAAAAGTGATGCAATTCAGATGGTGTACATGTACTCTGATGATTTAATGACCTTTGACCTGACCTTTGAACTATGACCTGAACCTTAAACTTTGACATGACCTTTGAACTATGACCCCACCTCTCAACTTTGACCTGACCTTTGACCTTTCAACTTTGACCTGACCTTTGAACTTTGACCTCTACGGGCGTCCAAAAAAAAAGCCCAATGCATGCAGGCCCCCCCCTGCTGCACACCCAAGTGGTGTGTCCCCGCCCTACAGACACCTTCAGACCAGGCAGTCCCCCAAACTATCTGCACCAACTAGTGATCGCTTTTTCTTCATGTGCACACATTTCCCCACTCTTGAAATCCAAGCATTCATGAATGACTTCAGTTAACTCCAACAGGATAAGGATCACTTGAACTCTTACCATCGGCATTGCTTTTCTATCAAAGTAGGGCATCTTGGTTGTTTATACTCTGTGTTGCTATGGATACCAGTGATCTCTCCATTACTCCCAAGAATTGCTCATTAAAGAGAACCCTCCCACACGGGCTACTCGTCATGATCTTTGCACCCGACAATTCCAGAGCCAGAAGTTACACTCTGTCTGAACCAACTAGATAAAGCGTTTAACACACCCCAACATTTTGTAAGCTTTCTCAGACATTTGACAGGTTACAAATTTGTAGGGCAATTACCACAGTCCTTATCCATGTAAATAACTTCCATGAAAACTCCAATAAACCGACAACTACACATACTGTGTAAACCATGTTCCTTTTTTCAAAAAAGAAGTCTGTATAAAGAACCCGACTATTTCTTACGTGTGGACATCAGTTAGCTTACAGACAACTGATTCCTTCTACAGGGATGGGTTTCAGTCAAAAAAATCTACATGTACCATGAATATGTGCAAAATGAGTCCTTGTGAAAGGATTCATAGGCCCAAAAACCCTCACTTTCTGTCATGCGACACTTGTCATCACAAATACGACATATTTGACCTTTTTGGCTGCACACTTTTCCAGGACGGTCTCTCAAAAACAAATCGCATGCTTTTACTATTCACAAGAAGGAAATGAATCGGGGAAAGTACCACTTGCTTTCAACTTGTAATATTCCTAAATGAGAAGCCTTTTCTTTTCTGCCGTAAGCTGCTTAATTTCCAGAATCATTTCTGTAAGTTCTTTTAAGAGTTGTACGGTAAAATTCAAAAGTGATGTGCCATCATCAATCTTTGTTTCAAGAAATATGCAGAGTATTCACTCAGGATTATGCAGCGTTCTGATGTGTTCCTGCTTTGCTCATGTCCATTGGTCTCTTTTTTATCTGCTTTTCATTTTCTGCAACCAATAAAAGTAGATTTTACACCAAGGCCAAACTCAATGTAATTTTGAAAGATTCTCCATAAACAGGAAGTTTGAACAGTTACTTCGCAGATGCACAACATTTACATTTTGATCGCATAACTTTTTAAACCTTTTTTTCTTACAGAGAATCCAAGTTGGACATGTCCGAGCAAACCATACTGCCTCACTGCCAGATAAACAGTGTGCAGTGACAGCATTTCGGCTCGGGGGAGGGGGCATATTTGCCATTTTGAGACAGTGCCCATGTAGGAAGAAAAGGATGACGAAGTTCAGGATTATGATTTAACCCTCGCCAGCAAAGCTGTCTTTTC